>JAUZND010044432.1:0-20447 GCA_034780555.1 Coelogynopora nodosa | reverse complement strand
GATTTTTAGATGAAAAAATAGAATTGAATTATTTTATGAAAAATGCAATAAAATGTGTGGGTGAAAGGGGGTTGGGGCACTGTACTATAATATATCTTTGTCTTCATTTCAGAACTTCCTTGAAATAATAATAAACTAGTCTTAGACATGTCTAAATTGTCTTTAAAAACCTCAAAATATTTTCGGGGGGCTTCGCCCTCCTAACCCCCTGACCAGGGCTCTGCCCCTGGACCCCGCTGGGGGCTTCGCCCCCAAGAACCCCCAACTACGTCTCGCGCCTTAAGCGCTCAACCACATTTTCCCAAGCCCCACGTTGATACACTGTTCGGACGCCCCATTGATAGTCTTCCGGAATCGCCCTTTTTTAAAAAATTCCCATCTATGTATACAATGAAGAATCTTTGATCCACTAAATAACAATACATATCTTTGGACCACCTCTCAAAAGGTTGGACAAAATTCAACACATATTTCTAGACCAACCTCTTAAATGTGATACTATTAATTTTAAGTTAAAGGAAGGCGATAATATACTGTCCACTACTAAAAAAAAAGAAGTCAAACTTTTCTTATAATATAAACAAAGTAACTTGAATTATCCGACACGCATATATATTTTTTTACTTTAAATTGTTTGAATATAACTTATAATGAAAACACATAAGTACATGCTGCATTAAACGCACAAAGGTTGCTAGTGAGTTTATAAGACCCATAGAAAGTGTTTTAAATTTCCAACGATTGTCTGGGCCGTAGAATGCTGTTTTTTCTGCCGACTCTTTTGTTAATGGTATTTGATAAAAACCGAAGTCTAAATCAAGCCTACTGAAGCATTTAGGACCACTCAAATTATCAAATAGTTCCTGGATATTCGGCATAGGGAAGGAATCGCGTTTTGTGACTTGATTTAATTTTCGATAATCTACGCAAAACCTTAAGCCTCCATCCTTTTTAGTCAATAAGACAACCTGAGACGCATAATCTTAGCTTGAAGGCTAAATAATATTTACTTTAATAAATTTATCTATTAACACCTTATATTCGGTGCATTTATGCAATGGGCGTCGTCTGAAATTATGTTTTACCGCGAATGTATCAGATTCTGTTTAGATGTGGTGTTCCATCAGTGTTGTCTTGTCTAAGTCTTCGGGACCGAGACTACAAACATCTTCGAAATCTGTGATAAGCTCTGTTAAAGAGTTTTCGACTTGTTCTGATAAATTTCTGTTTTCGAATTGAATTTGTTCGAGTATTTTGTCAACTTTTGGTTGTTCTACTTTCATCTGTTCCATTAGGGCGATTTCGAAATAAGCAATATCTTGTTCATCGATTTCTGGCGCGTCGGGAATTGTTGTTTCAATCGACTTGGCTAGTGTAGACGTTGTCAACGGAGTAGGGGATGCAGGCGATTCCAAGCATCGAAGAACAGGCGAATTATTCAGGGGTGACGGCTTGTCTAAAACACGGTGATTGTCACCTAGCCAATTGACACTCCTCCAACATGAAGTAGAATTGGAGTAGTTCAACTGTGCATTGGCAACAAGATTGAATACAGGTAGTTCAAAATCGAGCTGACATGTGGCCAATACATCCCTCTCGACATCCTTCCCCTCGTAGCGGCATTAGACCACGCGCATCAATAAACTTGACGAGTAATTGCTATCTCCATGTGGACCCAGGTAGGTCATTGAGGCGCGTATCAGCAATTGCTATCGACCCGATCTGAGTCGTTTCTCCTCCATCATTCCCCCTCGGCGTTAAAGAACCGCACGTCCAACGAAGGCTTCAACCATAGAAGATCACTCTTGCAATTGGGCCTCAACTTCATCTCCTCATCACATAGAGAGCTGTGAATGAATTTTGGCAGCTCCTTAGCCGTATCAGTCTGCGCCCATGCGTGAAGTTTCTCGCTCAGAATATTATTCATTTCAGCAAGCTTGGTGATAGTTGACAGATTCGGATTATATATAAATGTCCGTTTCTCATCAAGATATCCACACTTGGACTCGAAAACCTCTGTCGAAAAATAAACGTCGCGACCTGATTCATCCTGAACGGGAACTATATTCGTTAATCGATTGTCCATTTTGTAGACCTTGAGCGCTCCAAGACGAAAGTTTGGTAGAACCGCCGACGCATCGTTCAATTTAATAATGCAATTCATGGTTAGGTGGAGGAGGAGGAAATCCGTTAGTAATAATAAAAAATGAAGAATGAATTCTATCTCAACATAACCTCCTTATATACATTTTAGTTTCGGTTTCACTTTCGGTTTCGTTCTTACTTTTTTTCAACTAATCAAAATCGAGTTCCGGAAATACAGCAAGTCTACTACTGAGAGGTCATGGTTTCACCTCATTCCTAGTACAGTTTTGGTATATTTCTTTCTTTTATATATTCATTTTAAAATGCTTTATTTTAAGTAAAATTAAAAGGTTTATGACTATCGTGTTATTTATCCGATCATTACATATAACATATTAAAATGATAACTAACATTTTCTTCAATTTTTGAATCTATTTTTATTAATGAGAATTGTTTAATAAGTTTTTAGTAATTTTAATTAGGTTTTCAATAACATTATAAATTTTAACAATTACAAAATACGATGTTTTCTCGAATTTTGGTTTATTTAATATTTGACTCCCTTTTTCCTTATTCTTTTATAGTAGGTCCTGTTAAGATATTAATATGCGTGACTTCATATTTTTATGTTTCAGTTATTAGAAGTTTTGTTTGCTGCATTTTTTGTTACTAACTACAATGAAAGTAAGTTATTTTTCTGATTCGTTTAATTGAATTAATTGTATTGTATTTTTTAATCATATTCATTAGTAATATATCTCAATAAACTGTTAAAATACAATTCAGCAACATCCTTTTTCGAATCTTAATTTATTTGAAATATTTAATGTTTTGAACTCTATTTTATTATTGTCTTTTTTACATTTATATTATCAAAAAATTACATAATAGCCATATGACATTTAAAATCATAAGTAACGCTAATTGCAACTCAGTATATTGTTGTGAATAATTAATTAACGAATATTTCCAAAAATATATTAACTGTTTTTTTACATGAAAAAGACTACAACTGATATATTATATTTCTATGAATTAAATTTTTGTTCAACATGATGAGAATGCAGGAGCCATCTGCACATTTTGTCATTGATAGAGATGAATGATGCAATATTTGCCTTTTATATCTGATAAATGAAATAAGTTTGTAGGATTGTTTATATTTTTAATCAATTAAATCATCCGAATTGTTCATTGTTTTGCAGATCTCTATTTCAAGTGTTGATTTCTTTATTTTGCAAATGGATTAAAATGTAGGTGTGTAGTTTGTTCTGTTATTCTGTATTTCTATCATTCTGATATATAGGTTACTCTCATTCAAAGAGTAGAAATAATTTTGCTTAAGTACTGAATTTCAATGTGATTTGTATACATTTTTCTGTTTTATTTATATTGTATATCGAAAAGCATTATGGCATATATTATTGAACAAAATAGAGGTGTTTTTTATCTCACATTTGGCAATTTTTCTCCTACCAATATATTTGCATTGTATTATTTAACCTTATAGAATGTTTCGGCTAATGTGATATTATGTTAGCATTAAAAATGATGAGATTGCAGGAGCCATCTGTACATTTTATCTTTGATAGAAATGAATGATGCATCATCGGTTGCATTTTATATCTGATGAGATAATCAATTTTTAACATTATAAAATGTTTTCAGACAATTTAATCAATAGAATGTTTTGTTGTTTTGTAGATATATTTAAAGTATTCTTTACAACAATGAGGTAAGTCGTTTTTATGCTCGTGTTGAGTTTATTCTGTATTTTTAGGTGTTACCAGTCAAAAATTGAAATTCAAAACAAACTTATATTAAAATGGTAGAACAATCGTATTTAACGTTAGATACCTACATGTATTAATTTAATCGATCGCTAAGCAATCGCAGTTTTGAGTAGTATACAATGAAGGATCTTTGATCCACTAATTAACAATACATATCTTTTTACCACCTCTCAAAAGGTTGGACTCTCACAAATTCTTAAAATAAAAAAACATGGTCGATTCATGAGTCACAAGTATGATTAAAATATTCAGTCATCATTACGATCAGGGAAGATTTCACAAACTTTACTATTCATACAATTTGTTTTAAATGATCATCTTCTATATTTGTCTTTTCGGATCCCAGTAATAGTTACAACTATTAAATGCAATAACAAGATATTTTGTTAAGTTCATAAGATTCGTCACTTTTGTTTCTGTCTTACCGAATGATACAGTGAATTATTTCTTCTTGATAAATTAACACACATCATATTTCTTTAACGGCAGCGAGCCTAATAATTTTCTCGTATTGAAAGTAAAGATGATATACTGGAAGCAAAATATATTTTCTATATATATATAACTGGTATAATACAGCACATATTCTAAAATTCAAATGTCTACCCAACATTATAACATTATATAGCTAAGGAATAAATATAATGAATCAGAATTAACTGTTCCTAAAAATATCTCCTGCCGAGATCTTTATATTCCTAGAGGAAATATAGGACTAGAGGCAAAACATTCTATCCAAATAAAATATATTATACGTACTACAGTAAAGTTAATGTAAACTGAAAGAATATATATAATGTGTGTGTGTGTACTATTAAATATAAAATGTTACCAAATTCTGAACCAGTTTCTAACATATCATCATAAAGGTTTAATAAAAAAAAACAGATTCACGTTTGACACATTATTTCATATGAAATAAGATGTATCATACATTTAAACAATTGTTTTTTTTTATTACAATTGTATTTAATTAATTCATCCATAACATTAATTCAAAAAACAATATAGAATTATTTTTTAAAGGATTAATTTGTTATTTCAAAACAAATTAAAATTTATTATAGGCTCCATTTTTCTAAACAGTTTTACTTTAATCCCTCATTTTTTTGTTTTACAAAACTTTTCAGATGACACAATATGGAGTAGAAACTTTCAATTTTTACAGGAGTTCACGCGCATTTCTTTTCGCCGAATGCGACGATATCTTCGAAGTACAAGAAGCGCACACAACTTGTATAAATGATTTTATACTGCCCAATTTGCGATATATTTTTATGGCCTAAGGAATTGAAAGAAAATTGTCAAAAAAAAGGCAAACTGATGAAACAATATTATTAAATTTCTACACCATGCAGGCCAAATCATTAGCATTTTCCAAATTAAAACAAAAAAACGATATCATGGGGATCATATCGATAAACATATGTTTACAAAAAACAACCACTATAGGAAAAATATGTATCTTGGAAGAAGGGGAAATTTTTTTTGATAAAGTTTCCTACTGCAAACCAAAATAACAGAGTACACGTTCGGAAGGTCAAACTATCGGAAGAAGAAAGTAATTGTATCGAGTAGTTGAAAATCTTTTCTTTGCAGAAGGCCTTAACGTCAAAATATAATCTGTCAACACAGAAGAGAAAATCTTTTCAGAATGAACTAAAACGAAAATTAACTATGATCTGCTAGATGACGCTCGAAGGCGGTGTCATATGATCGTCAAGCTGAATGGTTCAATAGCAATAGACGAAAAGCGAGATCCCTATGTATTCTCTGCTATTCACCATATTGAAATGTTGACAAACAGAGCTACTTATTATGAATTATGTTAAGAAAACTATTGGTATGGGCGAGGACAAAAAAAACGGAATCCCGACTTGTTGGTCACCTACAAAACCCGACCGAATTCACTTATTTGACCAACCTACTCCGAAGAGACTGGGATTGCATGGCTAACATTTTCAAAAGACTATATCAGGTTTGACTGGAAACGAAAACGCCTTCCCGACCAGTCCTTAACGCAATTTTACAATTCACCTCGATATCGACGGTCTGGGAGAGATAAGCTACATGAATTCGAATCAGCGGTGGTTATGCCAAACGCCAGATCCGGTTATACAAGGTGCTCCTCCTGCATTATTGCCCCTTCATCTGGGGCTACAGTACACGAACAAAAAGGGTAACAAAATTGAGCGTCTAAAACGTGTGTGAATAATGTAATAATAATAATTTATTTTCAATAGCTTATAGAAAGCAGTATACTAATAGAACTTGAAGCGTATCATATGAATATGGTATTGCTATATTTACTCTTTTAAATGTTGACATATTTGCATGATTAAGTGTGTGTACCTTAACAATTCTAGCCTCTGTATATGATTTATGTTGGTTCCTCCTTTAGTGTTTGTTCCTTGCTTATTTATTTATTTTGCTTTGCAAAAACTGTATCTCTACATCCTATAAAAATTATTTATAACAATGAAAAAATATTTATGCAAGTTTTATTTGATAATTATATTCACACATATTTCAGACAAATAGTCTTCTCGTTTAAAAGCATTTAACACAAAACAGTAAAAATATATAGTTAAAATGTTGGCAAAGTCTACAATACAGGATAGTTTTAGATATTATTACTAAAAAACCAGTTAATATTTCTAGTAAGAGAAATTGGCCCTTTGCCCAAGAATTACAACTCGTCCACTAATAAAAATGTAAACCATCGGTTGCCAATTTAATACTTGAATTTGTGGTAGTAATTATGGTTCATAATTGATGTGTTTGTTAATTTGTACTAGCCAAGGATAAAGTGTTTTGAGATTTCTAAATTTTCTTCGTAGGGTGACTACACACGTCTAGGTTTTATGTTGAAATCTAAGCAATGCTCGAGTTTTCTTTTCTAGAAGGAACAAGCAATTTCATAAGAGTTATATTCAAATGCTAGTCGTCCTCGACCCATCAGCCGTACTTCTCCAGAATTGAAAATCAAGAGTCATTTTCAATTTTGTTTAATTTAATCCAAATCATAAGGGGATGTGGGAATCTAATTTTGCATGGTTAAATCAAAGTATTTGTAGTATATTATAAATTTGTTGAATAGAAAGCTGTGAAAATATTTGTCATTCTCCAGAAAAAACACGATTAACAATTAAGCTATTCTCTGATTTGCGTTATAGAAGCACGATTCAAACACTTCTCCATTATTTAATGATTTTTAGTTACATTTCATAGAAAAAGAAAATAGTTTCATCTTTAAACTAGATGTATTCAACAATAGTAGGAACTATGCTATTGGACATAGTCAAATCATCCGGTAAAATTTTGGAAAACAATAAAATTACACCACTTCACAATAAGTGGGTGTTATGTTTAAATAATAGTAAGGTCAGTGGGAGAAGAAATGGGTGCTTTTAAAAATAGTATGTTTTTGTTAAGAAAAGTGTGATGTACACAAAGATATGGGCAACAAAAATAATAAGGAAGCAATAAGTAGTAGGATAATTTTAATAAGAGTAACAAAAGAAGTGGATGTTTGGTGAACAAAAAAGATAGGGATCTATCAACTCACTATTTATATACTGTATATATACATTTGTGTCTTATGAGGAGAAGTGTCCATAGCCTTCCGACACATTTGGTTTGGATAACTTAGTGATAAATTTGTCTAAAATAGAGTCATTATATATAAGCGGATCTAATTATTATACAATAGTGGAAAAAGATTTGCTTCTAACTCGATAATAGCGATCTCGAATACATAACTCGACACAGAATATAGTCCACACTTAGAGGAAAATATACTTTGCACAGTTTGTGTCGAATAAATCCAGTATATATTGTATTCAAATTCATCCATCGCTGCACATAGATATATAGGAGGGAGGCGAGCAAAACTGTATCAATACCATTTTGATCAATTAAAATTTCAATCCAGTGCTGATCGTCAAGATTATACATACATTGTTTGACAATATTTTGTGTTGATTGAATTAATAAAAAAAAATTCTGTCCAATTGGGAAGATATATAGCCTTTCTCAAATAGCTGTTTAATTTGCCTTACAGAGGCGGACTCGATCTCCAACTTTAAATTAGATTTTCTTGTTCTTCTTATTACCGTCTTTGTCGCTTGCATACATCGGATTGCTTGCCTTTTGTAATTTCAATTGGAGCCATCTTTGTGAGACCGCGGTGTGGCGGTTGTAGGAGGAAACTAATTTTAGGAGACGATCGATCCACTTATATGTTCCTGTTTTGTAAAGGCTCGCCACATTCGCTCTTTAAGTGTACGATTAAAGTGTTCCACTATTGCCGCTTTCATTGGACTTCCAGGACTAAATTGCTCTACACTGATTGAGGCTAGATATTCATGCATAGTTTCACTTTCAAACTTTTTTCCGGCGACGGTTTAAAGCAGCTTGGGAATTGGTTTGCTGTTACTAGAATAAATCTTCTGAAGTAGTTTGGCAGTGTCCTCGGCAGTTTTTCTATTAAAAGGCTCTGCCCAAGCATATCGGGAAATTATATCAATAAGGGTAAGCATATATATACATATCTGTTTCCTTCATTTTCTCTAGCATAGGGCTGCATCTCTTACACTAGATCTGCCTGTTGTTGAAAATCCATCAACCGGGTCATGTATTTCCGCCTTGGAAATTGCTTCCGGGCAGGTCGATGAAGGGTACGTAGGTCAATTGACTTTTCAATCATGTTTTTACCTTAGTTGGTTGTAGATAGTTTCGATAGTCGGATCAGTTCTTTCACAGCTCTGTTGGAAGCGGTTGACCGCTCGTCGTAGTATAGACGTTCGTGGGTTTTTTCGTCTTTTTCTGTCAGTTTGTGAGTTTTGACAGCAGGCATTGCTGCAGGTTACGTTGAGATTAATAAAGATTCCTTCCTCGTCTGTTTCAGGTGGGAAGCAGCAGCAACAAAGTTTAAATGTTTGGTTTATTTTTTTTGTGAACTATATTTATTTATAATCTTGTTAAAATATGAGAAGTCCATTGTTCGAACCAATCAACTCGGGGTTGTCTTGAGCGGGCGTATGTCTCCTGTCATCGCTTATATACTTCTTGAGCGATCCCGTATTTGGGTAATATTTTCTATGTCTATTCCAAGTTCGTTTATAGTCGCTTATGCGAGTATTTAGCAGGGCGACTTAAGTTTCACAAGAAGGGATTTAAATTCAGTACAACCGATTGGGATTGCTATTCTTCTGCGCGCGTCGTGTGATGCAACATGAATGAGTTCAATCACATCTGAGCCAGCAATATACAGTATATATTGCATATTATAATTATAATTCCATATTGTGACTGTAATAAATGTGTTTCTATTCATGATTTGTTTATTATTAGTCTAGCTAGCTTGATGTCTTCATGAGGCCATTTTCGAATGAAAGGGGTGAGAACTGGATTAGCTCCAAACTAAAATGCTGCCAGCTTAGCCCGAATATTTCTAATTAATATAATTTCGAATGTTAAGCATGAATTAATCAACACCAATTGTCAAAATGTTACAACTGTGTTTATATGGAATTGTGCCACAGGACGTACCTATAGCTATATAAACATGAAAAACAAAGTAAATATAATATGTATATATAATATACAATATAAGAATTACCGCAATAAACGCTAATGTTATTGAAACACTAAAATATAAACATATATAGTTGTGTTTATTAGTTGTCAGCACACGTGTAGCACAGTTGACGGAAATGGTCTTTACAGACGAACGAATGACAAAAATCACACTTAATGGAATACTTTTTGCGGTTGCCAACATCGAACCTCACGCAGACATCCCTTTTCTGATCGTCACGAAGGGGAGCTGGTCCAAGTAGGCTACTGGTAGTAGCCGTGGACGTGGTGTGGCGGGTTTGCGAAATTCTGTAGGCTCACGCAATTTGGAACCTCGCGTAGGTTGGCTCTGAATTTTGCCATGCCACAATTGTTATATTGAAATTATAGAGTACCTATTTTCGTTAATCGAAGTGACGTGAAAAGGAACACCAGACAAGTTCCCTCTGAACCCCAATAGGTTATTGTAAATAATAAATAAAAAATTCTTGACCGTTTTCCTATTTAAGACAGAATAAAGTTAAACTATAATACTATAAAAGTATAATAAAATTTCAAGCACAGACTATAACGTATTTTCTCTATACGAAGATTTAAAAAATGTAAACGGACACTTTTGTTCACTTGAACACAGCAAGTTTGCGGCTTAAAATGAATGAGGGCTTTTTTCAATTTGGTTAAATTTTACTTTAAGAAGAGATGAAAATGGTACTTGTGGTATTTTTGATTGATAGAATCCTTTACGAATCACATTATATTATTAATACAAATATATAAAAAAAGCTGCGTGTAGAAATGCGTTTACATATTTACTAGTAGGATTAGAAGAGAAATGTTCTTTCTTTTTCATTGTGCTGGATCATTTAATGATTCTTTATTAAAAAGTAGAACAATGCACAAGCATTTTTGATGAAAATTAGTAGATTAATAACGTTTAAATACAAAAGTTTTATAATCACGATCAAAAGTACCACTTTTAATAAAAAAAAAGTCCCCATCTCCACAAATAAAACCGCCTAGGCCTTTGATTTTTGTCTGAATAAAGTTAGCTCCACCATACTTATAGTTATTTTAATCAGCATGAAAGCAATATAATTGAAAAACATTTATGTAATATTATTAGAAAACAACTGCGATTCCAGCTTGGTATAATGTTGGGGTTCCTTGCCTTATTTTTAACATGTTTTAAATTCTTTAAAATTAGTAATACATTTTCAAAAATATATGCTATTTTTTTTTAAGTGTCAGGTTATTTTATGGTGGCAATTGGGTGCTATACGTTTATTTAAAGTTCCTTCTATAAATATGTTATGAAACGAATAATCTTTTAATTTATTTTTAAACTTATTTTTCTTTGTTTGATTAAATCAGTATTTTAAGTTTTTTTAGAAGCGCAATATTTATAAGAGTAGCAACGGCTTGTGTTGTTATGGCCGCTTCCTAATTGTAATTTTTATATCATAATAATAACTCGTTTAAAACTGATGAATGTAAGATTTATATTTTATTTTATAGAATAATTTTCATATGTTATATTTTTAATTATAAATAGTGTCTTTTGTTGTTAATATTAATAAATTAAATATAACTTTTTAAAATGTTGAATTATTATTGCATTATAAACCATCAATTCCAATTAATCATCATATCATCATAGTGAAGCAGTGTTATGAATTCACTAAATCGATCAGATTCAATAATATAAGCACTTAGCTTATTTGTTGTGTCTACTGTAATTAAAAATCGATACTGAAGTGCTTTCTATTGATATTGTATAACTATAGTTATATTATAGTTATATATATATTGTATCAAATTATTCTATGCCTATGGCTATATTAATATACACATGTTATTAAAAACAAATTTTTCTCTTCTTAATAACAGATAAAATTAATGGAAATACTTTACAATTTCAATTTTCGCAGTCATTTATTATGTATGTGTAACTATCAGATTCGAAATTAATATTAGTATTTATCATAACTATTTTACTTATACATTAAAATCCACCAATATTCACAAGTTCCTGAATATCCACTTTTTCAATATACAAGGATTCTTTATCTTATAATTATATTCTTATTTATTATCAATATATAATAAATTAATATAAGTTATAATATATTATAAAATAGTTATAGTTCATTTATGAACTCAAACTAAAATTAACCTATTTTAGTACTATGATTATAACAGTTAAAATTTCGGTGATCATGTAGAAGTTGGCCATAAATTAAATATTTTGCAAATTACATAAAACTTTCTAATAAACAAAAATTAATTATAAAAATATATTTTTCTATGTTTTGTTGAATTTTCATAATATTTAAATAGTTTTTTCATATCATGTTCTATATAGCTTAATATTATAATATAATAAATCATTTTAAAAAACTTAATAAATAATTTACCCACATTCCTTTATTGGGTCAAGCATTATTATCCTTGTTTAATGACATTACTAATACCCATTAACATTTAATTGACATATTTTCTGTAAATTACATACTACTAACTCTTAAAATATACTTATTGGAATACATTTTTATTTTAATCTTTGTTTATTAGAAAGTTTTACGCAATTGGGAAAAGTATTTAATTTTTGGCCAGCTTCTCCATGATCACCAAAATTTCTTCGTCATAAAACAAAAAAGCAATGAATTCTTATAATATACTATAACAACATTTTTTATTATAATATTTAAATTCCAGTTGTACTAATAACATTCCTCAAATATTATGCAAGTGGAAAGTGCTAATATTTTAATATATATTTTTTAGTTGAACTGGCATCTAATATAATTTTTAAATGCCAGTATTGAAAATGATTATACTTATAACAGCATTTATGAAATAATGCATGTCGTCGCTGTCAGGGACAAACCAGCTATGTTCAAATTTCTGAATGTTGAGAAATCAAAATAAACTGTACCTATCATTATCATATAGAGACATATTTAAAAAAAGTGAAAAAGCCAAATTGTGTATATGTATATGTTATTGGTTTTTATATAATCATGGTTTAATTTTTTTTTAGTGTACAGTTCTGTAAAATTTAAAACATAGTTAGAAAATTAGTAACATACTATAGCTGGTTTGGTCGGGACTAGTATATACAACATAGCTGTTTTATCTTCGACAAATGCAGTAAAACAGTTTGAAAAGTTATAGTCATGTCAAAACCAGCTATGTTTTTATAATATTGAATTTGATTATTTGTAAAAATTAGTTTTTGTGATTTTATATATTTTTTAATTATAATATTAAAAGTATTAAAAATATTAGAAAAAATTAAATAAAATATATTTACGTCCAATTTTAACCGTTATATTAATATTATCTAAAAATGTTAATTATGAAACACTTCTGTATATAGAAACATTTATTTGCATTAAATGTATAGGTGTTATAATCAAGAGATTAGACAGATAAGTAAATATAAAGGATACATTTAAAAGTATACCTGCACATTAAATTTATTTATACAATGGAAGAAAATAAATGTATATAGAGAATAATTGTTTCTATAGAATAACGTATAATGAAATTTATTAAATTGTTCATAACACATTGCTATACTATTATTATTCATAATACATACGTGTATAAATAATTGTCAATGTATTTCATTAATCTTAACTGAGATGCTGACAGTGCAATATATTTAAGTATATGTACATAGCTGCTTTGGTTGACTTATTATATCTGGCTTGAATACATAGCTGTTTTGGTTATGAGTTTGGCGACAGCACAATACAATTCAGACAACATAGCCGCTTTGGCTGGGACAATATTTATTACTAGAATGCATAGCTGGTTTGGTCCTATTGTAAAATTGTTAAAAATTATAGTTCTCAACTTTTTTTAAAATATAATTATAAAATACAGATGAATATAGTGTATCTTAATACTTTGGTAAGATAAAACATAGCTGGTTTGTCCCTGACAGTGACGATATTTACATGTTTATTACTTGATTGATTCCTAACTCATAACATTTGTGTTATACATATTCCAATAACAGTACTTTTGTTTTGTATAAATTTATCAGTGTTATACTTATGGCAAGTTCTCCTATCATAACTCTTTCATAGTAATAATTCTTTTAATTGTTATATATTTGCCATTGTGTTATAAAAATGTTAAAATATTTAGCAGTTAAGAAAGTTTTTAATATATTTTAAAATTGCTTAAATTTATTCTTACAATTTTTTTTATATATACAAGATGGCCAATGTCACTGATCAGAAAAGTCATGGAATTTGAAAAATGTCAGGAAAATTTGGGACAAGTAATGAAATTACTGCATAGTCAGAAAAATGAATTTTATTCTTTAAAAATACTGACTTTCCAATTGTGATATAATCAGGACAGTCCTGATGGCTATATATACTTACTATATATATTTACTGTCCCAATATTACAGCAAATATCTTAATAATTTTAAGTTATGAATGTTGAATGTTTTTATATGCATTTTCTGTCATTTTCATGTTGTAAATTCCAAAAATTCTGTACTTTGCATAATTGTATTTTATATAGTTCTTATATATAGCAATTCCAGGCCTTTTAGATGCATCCTTAGCTATAAAACACAACAACTTTCAGCACTATGCACTGCTTAGGCTGCTTGCTTCACCATATGTGACTGGAGATTATACAAATGTCCCAATTTAGCTTATTAAAAGGTCAGCAGATCTGAATATACATTTATACCTGTATTTGTAGGGGTTAGATTTTAAAGAATGAATAGAATCCAAAGTGTACCTAGAGTTAATATAACATGCATTGTTTTTCTCTTGCCTTTTTGAATAATTAGGTTTGGGATGAAAAGCACTCTTGTTTACAACAGTTTTTTTAATAAAGTGGGTGGATCAGTACAGCTACAAGGGGATGGTGGAGGCTCTATATAAATAAACTTATTTTCTATTAAAAATGTCCTTTTGATGTGGTAGCATTGTAATGAAAAAAACTTTAACAAGTCTGGGAGAGTGGCCACCCTTATATAGACTTACAACAATGCTGGCATTTAAAAATATTTTTAAATACTGGCAATTAGCATAATAAGTATGATTTTTGTCACATGAAAGAAAGTATAATATGTAAGAATATATATTTTTCTATGAGTTTTTTCAAGTAAAATCTCATTATAAATAAGTTTATTCTATCCATAATTTAGTAAAATAGCTAAAATGACTGAAATGGCCTATTTAATCCACTTTTATGGTTTATTATTCAGCCACTTTTATTTGCTCTGATATAGCATTGATATAATTATACAGCATTTTATATAAAATGAAATATATTTATACCTTAAAATAATACTATTTATATTATATATACCCATTATACACATATTACTTTTAATTAGAAAAAAGTTACTTATATTTATTTTGTATTTAATTAGCTTTCATTATTGCCATTATTCATTATTGTACATTATGAGTTTTGTATATCATAACTTATACTGAGATAAATATGTATAGTATTAACTGACTTACTAGTATATCTTTTCATATATTAAATTTTGTTACTTATTTTCCAGACCAAATAATTTTTACAAAATAACATTTATTTTAATTCAATCAATTATTACATTAAATATTCATTATTATTATATACACATTTCTTATATATTCAATTTAAAATAGTTACTAGTTCTCAGAAATAATATTTATTAAATAAAAATTTTTTTTTTTTACGATGTTACTATTTTAATGATTTTTTAAAAGAAATACTATAAAAATTTTATTGATGCTTTCTCAGTTCAGTGTTAACACCCTGAATGAATTTGCTTACATATATATGTAATCATATAAAATTTCATAGTAAAAGAAAAAATATATAAAAAACAGAAATGAATTATATATATATATAATATGTTATTTTAATAAAAAAAAATCTTTAAAATAATTTGTTTATATAATGTTCTATGTATGTTTAAAATTCTGCCTATGTAGCACTAAAAAGTAATTCATAAGTGTGCTTAATTATTTATTGCTATACTATGAACATGTTTTAATAATTAAAAAAATATTTATTTAAACTTTATGACAGACATCTAAGTCATATATAATTTAGTAAATTTGTAACTTAAATAATATGAAAATATCTGTCTCATGTTAATTGTATTTACATTTTGACTAGGGCCTACTATTAGGATAAAAATAAAAGAAAGAAAAAATGTCAATTTTGTCAATGGTGACTATAAATATGGATAATAAAAACATTAAGTTGCAAGCCATAATATCTATTATGTTTCAAATAATTTTTTTATTGACATTGTCAGCTCATGTCCAATCATAACAGTCGAATGGGCAATTTGTATGCCATTGTTGAATTAGTTGAATTGTTGCCGAATTTTGTCAGTAATTTATAATAATTTCAAAGTATAGTAGAGATAAGTTTATTAATAAAATCTCTATAGAACGTAGTAACAATTACAAAAAATATAATATTTCTTACAATAGTGATGCTGTTTGAAGAATGCTTTTTAATTCAGAATAACCATTTATAATGATGGCTTCTTATATTATTATAAATTGAATACTGTTTTATTTATTTTGCAATATACTTTAAATATTTTCTGTATTATCTATCAATAGTACATTAATAAAAAATGTTTTTGAAATTCATTACATTGCTGTACATATGTAAACACAGCATTCATATAGTGCACATGATTTTATACATTACAATTTTTATTTTTTTATTAAATTGTATAATCTGTTTTTATCAATATAATAAAACAAAAGTAAATGATCCCTTCAAAAAGACTTATTAATTAATAATCAATTAAGAGCTGTGCTTGGCTACCTTGAATAAACTAATTGTTTTTTATACACTATTCCATGGAAAATATATATATAATTTTATGAATATCCATGATATACAATTTGTACAATATAGATATTAAGCTAATAAATTGTGTTTACTGTGTATGAATCAGTTTAACAAAATGTTGGTGTAATCATAACTTTTTAAATACTATACCACCTATAGTGGTATTTCTCTTATATATTTGCAATTATTAACAAACAAACAAATTAAAAGAATTAAACAGTAGACTTTAGACTACTATAGTAATCACAACTAATAGCAAGGAGCCAGACAAAACCACATTGGCCTTATTAGGCTGACACCCCTCCTGCTCCAGAAGCGAACATTATTAGCATCATACTAACTCTTTTCAGTAGTTAGCTTCCCAAGCTAATTTACATACTGCTTAGACTAGAGTGTGCTGGTAAAAATAACAGAAAAGGCTAAGGTTGTAATTTTTTTAAAATAATACTACTAAGGTGTAATTAAATACTGCGTCTGGCTCAGTCAAGTTAACAAACTAACAAATAAACATCAAATTTTAGACTGCTACTGTTATTTATTACTGGAACTATCTCGAGAGCTGGATGACACCCAGCTTCAACCAATTAGTATAGTTATCCTATCAGCGGCCCACACCCCTCATGCTCTGGTAACAAACATTACTAATAATGTCATACTACCTTTTTTGGATTATCGCTACCAGTGAATAGTTAGGGTTACTGTTAATACTGGTAGTCTTAATTATCATGTTTGTTAACTTGTACGAGCCAGATACAGAGCCAGCTTCCATTATATTATTGTTAGATATTTACAAATTTAATAATCTAAAATTGACAATTTTTATACATAATTTTAGAGTATGGGTTTTGATATAATTATGGTATAATTTATACATACTAAATCAGGAAAGTGAACTAATGCTAACAATTTAAAATTTTAAAAATTGTATTATAAAGTTGTTTTCTTTTAGTGAAAAAATTCAATTTCTTTTACTTTGTAAACTATATTCCACCTACTTACAGTGAGATATGCAGCAAGCAGCAATTGGAAGTATGAATGTACAATATTTAAAACTATATTGTTTCTTTCTACATATGTATAACACAATAGATATTGGTTATTGGTAAAAAATAGTTTTATTAAAAGACTACAGATTAGAAACTGGAATAAATGTTTAATCATTAGTTTAGAAAATTTGCTTGAATACTTTTAATTTTGGAAACTTATCAAAAATTTGTCAATAATTTACATAATATATTTTAATTAGAGTTAATTTTTATGTAGATTTGAAGCAGCTACTGTTTTAAAATCATTAAAGCCAAGCTGCATGTCTTAAAATACGGTTTGTCTTGTTTGTAGATGTTGTTCGTCATCTAGATGTACATTTAAATACACCATCTTTTTGTGGAAGTAGGTTTTAAGTAATGTGCATGTTATGTTCGTGGTTTGTTGTACTCTGTTTGCAGAATTTATCTTACTATGTCCGACGTTGACCTATATCCAGTACGCGATAGTTCATCCAATAAAAAAATGCAAACGAATGGCGATCACCCAGGTAGGCTGTTTTTTATGAAGAAATTTGATTTTTTTCCCTTCACCTGTTATTCTCACTAAACTGGAATATTTGTTTAAACAGGCTTTTTAAAATAAAATTTTATATTATTGTTTATTCAAATCAATTAAGCTATCATGATTTTTAAACAATTGTTTACACTCGAAATGGTAATCGCAACTTTAATATATATTGTTAAAAAAAATTATATTGTCATTTTTTTTATTCCTTATTATAATTTTTAAATATCGACATGTCAACTATAAAATAGAATTATGATAATACCAAAATCCAGAACAGTTGTTTGCATTGTTTTTAAGTAATTTCGTATTATTTATTATTAAAATTTACAATATTTTGATTTCCTACGTAATACGTTGCTTGAACTCTTTAGCATAATGACAGTTGTCAAGCGAGACGTTTAAAATGATTTTTTGCATTGTAGTGAAATGGTATTTACTAGAATATTTGAAACAATTAATTTGCTTCTTTGTACAATTGTCCGCTGCTACAAATTTGAATGTTTAATATACTATTCCTTCCACTACTAATGTCTATACTTATTTAATATTCCACTGTTAAATGTTTATGTTATTATAATGCTATAACTATTGTAATGTTGTGCTTTTTAGATATTATACAGTCCTACTACTGGCTTGCATGTCTGTTATATAATTAGTTTTGTGTTTGAATATTTTGTGAAACTTGTTAATTTATTATTGTTAAGAGAGTTAAAAAGATTATTGTTCTCCTGTTCATAAATCAGTTATTCGATTTAAGAAATCTATAAATGGCTTTAATTTATTACCATAAAATTATCCTTTGCAATAAAATCAAGTTTACTTTGATTCATATTAATTGCTTTTTAATTTGATGTTTAGAGTGTATTGAGTTAGGTTATTTAAACTTTTAAAAACAAAGTTTTGATTTCAAACTTTTTCCTTTAAATTACATTGGTAAAATTAAATTTAATATTTCAAATATAGAATAATTTGTTGCTGGCTTTCCGTACTAAGTTATAAACTATGAGCATATTTATTGTATATTTATCGGATAGGATTAATTTCCGATTTGCCCCGTTGTGTGTTAAAGATTCCCGCAACCGCATAGAGGACCAAGAGCTGCGACTGATCTCTCAGTGGAAGCGCGAGGATTTGGAGGACAAGTACTACCATCTTCACGATGACCACATTGTGCTCAAGAAGCATGCCAGAAAACAGGAGGAAAAGATAAAAAAGTACGTGTTCTGCAGAGCTTGTCTCTTACACGACCCCAGTCAGTTCCTTTTAGTTCCCTGCGAGTATTGTACTGGATATTAGCATTATCTTTTATTATGTACGTTTGTCAGCTATAGTTAACTTAACAGCCGTGAACTCGATAATATCTTTGTAATTATTATATTGTGTTTCGAATCTCAGACTTGTCACCGCCCTCAATCGTCTCTCTAATGACAAGAAACGCTTTGGTCTCCATGGCGAAACCTCCGTTGTATTGGAAAGTAAGGAGGAACTAAACCAGCGCACCCAGGTCCTTGAACATGCCAACAAACAGCTCAAACAAAAGGTATAATACTGTCTTCACCATCACCAACCTCGCTTAGTTCATAATTCATGTGTGATAAAAAATAGTTGGACTCAGGGGTGTCGGAGCGGCCGGGCCACTATGCTTTCTATAATTTCTTAAATTTTGAGAGGTTACATGCCATAAATGGTATCTATATAGAGGGTCTTTTTATTGTTTGGCCGGACAAGTGTCAAATGGCCTCCAATACCATAGCAATGTTATTCCAATACTATTCAATCAAACATTATCAATTGGCAGCTCTTATACCGGTTTGTATAATTTATTTGTATATGTTTAGATCCAACTTTTGAAGAATGAATTGAACACGGAAAGACTCAGAAAGAGTGGTCAATACGGCGGTGTCAACTCGAAGATTAACTCGGTATGTTGTTTATTTAGATTTTACTTCGTTCCTTTAATTTAAATTTACCTAAATATAAACATATGACAGTGGTGTAACATAGTTGAGCTGCAACAATTGTCTTGTTCAAAGGATGTCGTAGTTTTATGAAGCAATTGATTTTAGTCGGCTTTTTCTTATTATTAATAACTATTGTTTTATTGGGTCTAGCCGTAAATTTAGAGATGTTTAAAGTGATCGATTCAGTTAGACGTTATGAGATATTGATATCTGATCGTAATCGTTATTTTTTCGATCTTCTGTTTTAATGAATACTTGTATCTGTTGTCGATAATAATAGTCTATTTTTCTTCCTATAAGTGCAATATCTCTTGTGTACAAAATATTTCCTTTCAGTAGTAGGTGATATGTCAACTCTGGATTAAGCCCCCCCTACCCCCTCCCCTACCCTCCGTACTCGCCTAAACTTGACAATTCACTATTATAACTTTTTGTTTTATTATTAAGATGAAAACAGAATACAAAATTAATAAAAAATATATAAATATTATAGTATTCGCCAAAACTTTACAATTCACTATTATAACTTTTTGTTTTATTATAAAACACCATAATTCAAACTTTCTGTACTACTGCTGCTACTATTTATTTCAATACACTTTGGGATTAATTTATTAAAATACTTCA
>JAUZND010044410.1:0-20451 GCA_034780555.1 Coelogynopora nodosa | reverse complement strand
CACTCTTTTTGCCATTTTTGTATATATCACACCTTTTATGGTACGAGCTAACACTCTTTTTGCCATTTTTGGCTAATTATAATAGACATTGTATAATGTTACAATCTAATAAATCAAATTATTAGTAAAATCGTTATATGAGTAAGCAACTACTTTGTTCAAATTGGTGCAAACTCAGTGAACCTATTTAATATTAAACAAATCTGGTTTTTGCAAACATAACAGCCAACGATTAAGAACTTTGAGTTTATTCCTTCCCAAATATGAAGTTGCAAGTTCGAAGCTTTCCAATATTTTCCAATATTTACCCTCGGTTACTTTTACTTATACTAGAATTTATTTTGGTGTATTCCCCAGTGGTTCCAGTATCAAACATATACAATAGCGTAGTTCCCCAGAATTCCCCGTTCCTTCAAAAAATCATTTTGTTCTTTTTGAATATTGGATAGTACAATAGTCGGATGGTACAATACAAACAATTGTAAACCAACAAATGGACAATCTCCTATAATCCCGAACACCCACTCCGAGAGAGAGTTGGTTGGAGAGAGAGAGTGGGAGAGAGTGAGATAATACATAATCTGTCAAAATTATAATTCGCTGCAAGGAGGTTATCATTCCAATATTTTGCTTTTAGTAGGCTTATCGGTGATCCTTTTATCTCTGCCGCTTCTATTTGTTTATATAAGTTGATAAGTTTATTTATTAAATATTAGTAACTCAGTCACGCATTTAGATGAACGATGATGTAATTTTTACTAAAGTATCAAGTGAAATTGATTACGAAATTCAAAGTGATTGGTACTATTATCTGTAACTATTTTTGAGTACAAGTTTATAATGCATTTTAAATGTTTAGTAAACTAAAGTATGTTTTCTGGGTACCTTTGGGGTAGCCCTTAAAAATAACATTACTATTAAATTGTTCCGTAGTTATCAGTTCATTTTATTTCAATATATATGCAGTTCTCAACTATAATACGATTATTGAGCTCATTTAAAATAGCCATTTTAATTGTACAAAATATGTACTCTAATAATAATTGAACTATATCTGTATTTAATAAAGCATGATTACAGTAGACAATGGAGAATCTTGATAGATCGTCATCTGTCGCTTTGTATCTTTCCCCAAGAAACTCAAATCTCCCGAATCAGCAACGTATGACAGAACCGTCGAATGCTCCCCAAAAAGAGCGCGACATTACACCCCTAGCAGTGACCGAGACTTCAGTCCGGGATCCGCTGGAGTCGAACGAAAGCGACCTCACTTTGCGGAGAACTCTGATATTCTCAAACAGTCTTCTCAAATGTCTTCTTCCGCGGATTCTATAAACTCCCAAAATTCAATTCGACAGAGACTAAGCAAGCGGAAATTTTTCGCTAAACTTGGTGCTTCTGCGAGAACTTCAAAAGTTGATTTTGATCCAGGTTTGATTAGTGTATCTTGTTAAATAATAGTGACTAAATTAAGTTGATGAAAACAACTATAATGACCTCTCTCTATTCCCTTCTATGTGTATGTTTGTAATGTTATACAGTTGTATTTATTTGAATTTGAAGTATATTAAATAATACAAAATTGTATTATATTATGGTATATATTATTACAGCATGATATACTATACTATATTATATTTTAAATAAATAAAAATTATATATTATAATATTATAATATTATACTATTATACTATAAATTTTCATAGAAAATTTTGATTTTTTCATCTGAAAAGAATGCTTCACTTACACTTTTAATTTTCGCTAAGGTTAGATCAACATCATTTTTCAATTTAATATAATTTTTTAATAAAACAATACGAGACATTGGATAATCAATTATTCTCCAAATATGACGTAATTGTATAGTATAAATAATATTTATGTAAATAAATATATGCATTAATGGCAAACATCATAAATAAATGCAAAATAATATCTTCTATGTTCGAAAGCGAAAAGTTATTCTGTTCTTGAGTTATAAAATTTTTTCTTCTATTAAATAAATTTCAGAAACAAAACAAATTAATTTCAAGTGATTAGAAAACACTTAAGTCTACATTTTAATATAATTCTGACTTACAACAGTCTCGGTAACGGACATCCATGCTTTCAGACATCGTTAGGAAGACCTCGCCGTTGGTCCACACTAAAAAGCCGCACAGCATTCTGAAACGCGACGCCGAAAACAACCCGGACGAGCGCCGGCAGCTCCTGGAACTCTGCTTCACCGGCGGCGATGACGACCCACTGGCTGACCTGGAGAGCGGCCGACAGCCACACCATCAACAGCCGGGAAGTTGGGGAGCCAGTTGGCTGTCGCCTCAGTCCGCTACTATTACCGCCGCCCCAGCTGCCACCGCTGGTCCTACTGCGGCTGTTGCTACTATACCGCCTCCCCGATCACCTCAGACGCCGCCGCCGCCACTTTGCCCCGGGAGAGACAGCGGGGGGGAGGTGGGGACGGGGGCCGGGTCGGGGGATTGGGAGGAGGAAGAGGAGAAGGATCTCACGATCATTTTCGAGAGCGTGGAAACAGTCACGAGTCCGATAGAACTCGCTCCGTACGAGGCACAGAGTTGACGTGGGCACGATTGATCAGGTAAAGAATTTATGTTTGTTAAACTTGAGTGGAAATGATATGCAATAAAATATCGATAATATCGTGTGCAATTCTTTTCGTGAATATAAATGTTTGTTAAACAACTTTGATGCATAATCATATAATGATAGCAGAAGGACTATCTCAATTTAAGGAGAAACAATACCTTCACCATTTGTCCCATTTCTAAATAAAGTAAAACTATACTACTGTATTTTCTTACCTCTTTATTCTTCCATTATCTCATTTTTGTTCCTTGCTTTTCCATTTCTCCCATTTCGTTTTTCTTCATTTTTTCTTCCTTTTTTCTTCCCTTTTCTTCCTTTTTTCTTCATTTTCCCCCTTTTTTCTTTCACTATTCATTCCTTCCCGCCTAATTAAACCCAACTTCCTTCCTTTCCTTTTTTTTGTTGACCCCCTTTCCCTTTGTTTTTTTTATTTTTGGAAAATGACACACCTCTTACTTATCACCTGTTGCTCTACTATGATATTACTTTATATTTATTTGAAATATCTTGTTTCAAAACACTTAAATTATACATGCAAATACTCGTAGTATACATTTATAAACGTAGACACTTAATAGACTGTCTGAAACCATACACCAAATTAAACACAAATAAACATTACAAACTATAAAAGGCCTTAATATTCCAAATCCAACTATTACACTATACGAAACTGTGTGCGGTTCATTTAATTAAATGTGTAATTCAAAAAACAAAACAATAAATATTATACTAATAAGCTAGTTAAAATAGATGTATAAAGTAATAAAAAGAAAGGATAAATAAATAACAGAAAATAATAATTATTAGAAACAAAATATATCTATGTTTTCGTGATTGGCATAAATAAAGATTACTCTTTATGTGCGTGTATATATAATGTTCAATTATTTATATTATGATTCATAATATGATTCACATACCCACATCAATCATAATTACTAAACAAATGCTTTTCTTTATTAAAGAAAATAAAGAAATCCATTTTACACACAGACAGTAAAGGTATGTTAAAAATTATATGAAACCCAAGAAAAATTACAATAAATAATTTATAATAGATGCTTCAGTGTAATTTTAGTAATTTGTTTTTACAACCTTCCGTTAAAATTCCGTTCAGATATTTTTTTGATATTTAAACTAATTTTAAAATAAATATTTATGTATATTATAACACAATTCAATATTCCAAAAATTATATTATTAACTTCTTTTTTTAATATATCTCAAAATATCTTAAAATTGTGAAGTATGCGATTTCAGCATAGCGACCTTGCAAATCTTAAATCCGATTGGAATTTATTTTAAAGTATGAAGACCATCACGAGGATATCCTTAGTGTGATATACTTGGAAAGGATCACGCAATCTTCCTATATATATATATATATATACATAAGAAACAAACAAAAAGTTATGTATATTCATTTGATCCGTCAAACACAGATAGATATCTAAATAATAATAATAATAATGTTAACGCTTCACGAGCGGGTTTGTAGCCGGCCTTAATTGTATCGATTGTGTCCATGTTTCTAGATGTTGTTGCAATTTTCCAAGATTTAAGGCGCTTGTCAGATCTATATTTTTCCGGCTAACCTCCCGGCATGGCAAGCTCGCAACTCCATTAGCATGTAAAACCGAATGGGCAGGCCAAACCCGGAGAAGAAGCAACTAACCGAACTGGAAGGGAGGGAGACCCAGATGGAGAGGGATGCGACGGAGAAGGAGGGGGGGGGGGGGGGCGGAGAGAGCGAGGACACCAAACCCATGAAATGTTGCCTCACACAACATATTATAATCCTGATATGTCAGTTTTCTTTGTGATTGTCCTGGGAGCACTGAAACTCAACATATCTCAACTCCCTGGGTGACGAGCAGAAACTCATCACACATCTCTGTATACCCGGCTGGCTGCGACAGCCTCCCTAAAACTCTGGTTCTGAAATGTCCTCCAAACGATGCGCCCGCGCTCTGGTTGATGATAGGGCTAATTGGATCAGCGCGACTGCTCAGTTCTGTCATGTGTTCTGACCGGGGACTTTATCTGAGCCGCTCAGTTTGTCTATTTACTCATAAGCCTCTATCCGTTCTATCTGCATATATATATATATATATATTACATTGCAGTATGATCCTAACATGGGTTTAAATTATTTGTATGGGATGATGGTTGGGTTAAGTTGTATAAAGTTGAGAGAAAAGTTCAAAATTATAGCGCTTACTAATAGATCTGTGCGTGCTTTTCATAAAAGAATTAAAACGGAATGTTCAAAATTGGATTAAAAAAATTAAAAAATTTCAAATAAGTACAACCTTGTCAATTTTAATTTAAAATAGTAAAATATTTAATTGATCAACTTTAATCATAATTCTAAAATAATTTTAACCTATTTTAATACAATTGCCACATACACCCCCATTAAATAAATAAATAAATAAATAGTCATGTTGAAAACATTAGCATTATAAGTTATATTTACTTTGTTAATCTATCTATATATTTACAAATTATGTTATGTAACTTAGACTAAATCGTATATGTATGTATAGGATAATTTACCATTATAGGTTTTATAATATAAAATGTTTTCTTAAATTTTGTGCTATGGGACAAATATATTAATTATATATTTCATTTGGATATCATTATTTTTCTTGTCAAAATAAATGCATCTATATTTTAATTTTCTTAATATCAATTGTTTGAAAAGCATCGTATACAAAACCAATTTTAAAACATATTATGAACTTTCTGATTTTCCGATTTCATAAGAAAAACGTTAAATATGTAATTAGCAAATACATTTATTATGACATAACATGGGCTTGCGCAGAATTTTCGCAGAGAAAAATTTACAAAAAATATAAACTATATGTTACCAAATGTGTTGAATGTAATCGAATTGTGACTTCTTTAACCCATTCACTACATTGGGCATTTGTGCATTGGTGCATTGGTGCATTGGTGCATTGGTGCATTGGTGCATTGGTGCATTGGTGCATTGGTACATTGGCACATTGGTGCATTGGTGCATTGATACATTGGTACATTGGTGCATTGGTGCATTGGTGCATTGGTACATTGGCACATTGGTACATTGGTGCATTGGTGCATTGATACATTGGTGCATTGGTGCATTGGTACATTGGCACATTGGTGCCTTGGCACATTGGTACATTGGTGCATTGGTGCATTGATACATTGGTGCATTGATACATTGGTGCATTTATACATTGGTGCATTGGTACATTGGTACATTGGTACATTGGTGCATTGGTACATTGGTACATTGGTGCATTGATACATTGGTGCATTGATACATTGATGCATTGGTACATTGGTGCATTGGTACATTGGTGCATTGGTACATTGGTACATTGGTGCATTGATACATTGGTGCATTTATACATTGATACATTGGTGCATTTATACATTGATGCATTGGTACATTGGTGCATTGGTACATTGGTGCATTGGTGCATTGGTACATTGGTGAATTGGTGCATTGGTACATTGGTACATTGGTGCATTGGTGAATTGGTGCATTGGTACATTGGGAATTGGTGCATTGGTGCATTTATTGAGTATTTTATCGTCTGATGTATTTATAATATATGGTGATTTATTCTAAAATGATTGATTCACTTTATTTTTTTATGGATAACCCTTATATTTATAGTATGTTCCACCAAATCCACTTCATCTAAGCTCTCATGTATACTGTCCTTGTGCAGTCCATGGTTTTTTTCCATCAACGATTCAACACCATTGTCGTCCATTCATTACTGAAAGATTTTCAACTATATTTATTATTATAGCGTTTGTCTTCTATGTCGGTTATAATGTCTGAAATTGTACACCCTCTACAACTTTCAACGTCTTAAAAGTATTGTAACTTGTTGCTCTTGAATTATTTACGATTGTAACAGATTTACAACATGAACAGCTTTTACTCTGGTTATATTGCC
Source organism: Coelogynopora nodosa (assembly GCA_034780555.1). NCBI lineage: Eukaryota > Metazoa > Platyhelminthes > Proseriata > Coelogynoporidae > Coelogynopora > Coelogynopora nodosa. The sequence goes on along the minus strand of JAUZND010044410.1, from coordinate 13,873 downwards.
ATGTAATTTATCGCCGCATATCATTCTAGCAAGTTTCTGTTTTGGTCACAGAAAGTATTCACGAATGTATTCTTTGTAGTGCGAGATGAGCCTACATTTATGACCTTAATTCTGCATCATGAAGCGCTTCTCTTGTCATACTGTCTAGCAATCGCAAATGTTTTATCCACCCACAGTACATTCTCCTTCGCTGCATCATTGATCGTATATCATGAAACAATCTGAAACAACATATTTAAATGCAAATTCGAACGAACAGTTCTAACGACGAACGAACGTCCGTCTAGATATGCTCGCATTTCTCTGCTCCCGGGGAATCTTCACTGGTTACCTGAATCTTCCCGCATTAAGCATTAAGTTCAAAGTGTCTTGCTTTGTACATAAATGTATTCACGGATCCTCTCCTGACTATCTCTCGGAGTTACTTCGTATGGCACCTTCTCTCAACTCTGGTCGGACACTGCGATCACATGGTGCCCTGGTTCTTTTCCCAACCAACTAGTAAACTATCATATTACAACGGTGCTTTTAGAATCTCAGGTCCTACCTTGTGGAATAGTTTATCTGTAAATTGTCGTTCTGAGGTAAATTTGACTAAATTTAAGAATATTTTGAAATTTTAACTATTCTAATTGTTATTTTTTCTTTTCTTATACACATTAATTGTATATTACAGATTTTGTGGCTAAATATATTTACTATTATTATTATAAAAGTTAAGTTATATTAACGTTATTTCTTCTCAGATTTTGATTGTAAACAAAAAGATATTGCCTATTTAATAAGTTAATGTTTTAGTTATACAATACTCCTATAGAAGAGTTTGATTACTGATTTTATACTTTTTGTATACTATTTTTATATACATAGTATTTAATAGACGAGGTGTTGACTTAAGATTGAAAAATAATAGTCAAGGAATTAGATCGGATATATATTTTCATTTTATATAATATGAACAAAATTTTAAGATAACAATTAGTATGGCGATGACAAAACTATCGATTGCAATGGTAATATTAAATAAAATTAATAGTTCAATATTATCTAAGTGAATGTTTGTCTTTTAATGCCTTTCGATTATTAAATATTAATGTTAAATATTTCATAATGTATCACTTGGCTGTATTCAACCAGATCATTAATGAAACTAATTATACTATAATTTCAAGTTACAGAAAACAATGTTTTAATGCCGAAATTTAGATATTAAATGCTAATTACATACTATGTTTTGCAGTTACAATTATTAAATATTGTAAAAAATCTGTGCAGAAATTACACAAAAAAGGAATTAAAACAAATAGCAAATGAGTGTTAAATCAGCAATTAATGATACAAACATTTCGAAAACGTGTCTTCATCAAACACATGAAAATTAGTGACACCACTTTAGCCAGCCATTTTAATTTCAATTTAATTTCCCATTTTTGAAATAGGTATTTCTGTTCACCTTATGAGTAAATTTTAACAGTAAAAGTTTTGTGAATTTTATTATTATGTTAAAATTGTTTTTGTAAATTACAATTACTGTGAAATTACTTCTTTAAGATGTATTGTTGAAAACGTTTAACGGGATATTTTGGTTGTTATAGCAAACAAATTCGTATTATCATATTACCAAAAAATCCTATCCTAAAATACTTACTGATTGTTGTTTTGAAATTTTTAGAACAGTCGAATATTGAGTAAAAGTCTTTTTTTGTTTTTTACGGAAATCAATAAAATAATATTTCATTTTTTACATGTTAATAATATTTACTATACTTGTAAAATTTGTGCAGCATAAATGATAACCATAAACTTATAAAAAATGGATGTCACTGATTACGCTATTGATTGTCACAATGGTTACACATGTCGCTTAGTAGATACATATATTAATTAAATAATTTATGAAACGTTCAATTCTATCTAAAATAATATTAATAAAATTCTTACATTAAATAATTGCTGTTCTTTATTTATTAATTACTCAGTTTGAACAGTCTATTTAAACAAATAGTTAAGTTATGATTGTTACAGTGATAACTATGGTAACAAGGGATGACATCGCTTTACATGTGTATAATAATATCGAAAACACGAGTCGCAGAATATAAAATAACCGCATGAGAGATTTTTTTAAGTTTACATTTTGTTTGTTGTTAACTGATAAAAGATGCTTTTGTTCTGTCACGCATTTGTTCTGTCGCGACGGCATCACTATACTTTTTTTTCTGTCCACGGGAGCAAAATTATTTAAAAAATAAGGTTTTTTCGAATATTTGAAAAAAAATATATATATAAGCATAATACCAAAAATTAATTATATAATTATATCTTTTTTAAATAAGCTTCAAAATGTATAAAATATCTGCTCGCGCAACATAACTAACTATATTATGCAGAAACACAATAGAAACGTCATTAATAAGAAATGTCTATCCACAATATTGTATGCATCACAATAATATAATGTTTATATAGTATACACTATTCATTAAATGATGTCTACGCTGATCAATTCTATCAGAGCTATCTTAATTAGTTACATATTAATAACCTCACGAAAGTTGAAAGAAAATATCCAATTATTGCAAGAAACTGCTAAACAATTCTTTAATTTTGAATAATCTTTTAAAGCTCAAGAAAATATCAGATAACATTAGATTAACATAAGATATACATATATTCCATACGTATTTTTACTGTTGCAAGCACGAAATTGTTCGTAATTGACTTTGTAAATGACCTTGTAAATGACCTTGTAGATGACCTTGACCTTGTAGACTACATTATTAATTAAAGTTCCGCATCAAACTTTACTTTAACAGTTCGGGAATAGTTTTTGAAGAAATGAAACATTTGTTAAATAATTATATTCTATAATTTTTAAAAATAGTTACGTCGATTCATTACAATAAGTTTATATACAAATTTAATAATAAATAATTATTGATCTTCAATGTCTAGATTATATTTTATCAATAATAATTAATAATTCATCAATTAAATATTAAATCGCAGTGAATTCAGTTACTATTCATAGTAATACACATGCATATACATGCATAAAAATTGCGTGAAATGAACAGTAATTAAAGCTTTTAAAACTTTGTTTTAATCAATATAGTAAAGATACTCGTTGATTTTTTTAATTTAAAAAGAACAGAGATTATGATATGATCGAAAACATAGGTAATATTATAGTTGTGTTATATATCATATGCATAATATATTATACCTAGATTATTATTTATTAAAATACATGCAAAAATGCTTGATAATAGGTATTACTTACTATAATACAATAGTTAATAAAATTTAATAAAATTGAGTAAAAAGTTAATAAAATACAATACATTAATAAAATTCTGAGGATTCACGTTATTATTCCAAGTATCTTTGTAAACAACATTTTTGTAAATTTTACTAATACAACTTTATGTGTATATATGAATTATGTCACTGTAGGTAAACATTGTTGAGTAAATTATTTATATTTACGCTTCTGTTTTACTATATTTTAATATTGTATGCACAAATAAAATATTTAAAAAATGACAAAATATCAAAGTCAAATAATTAAATAAGACATATTGTGCAATATATAAAACAATCTTAATAAGTATATATGTATATAAATAATGATAGTCGTGACATTTCAAGTACTTACTAAATGTATGTGAACTACAGATATTACTTTTTTTTTACTATTGTAATATAGAATATCACAAAGGAAAATGTGTTAACCAACATTTTTTTAACAAATATGGAAAAAATTATCTGTTCAGTTACAAACTGGTTTACTAATCACAGGAAACAATATCTCGGTTAGTAGTTGAAGTTCAGAATAGATGTTTTTGTACGTCAATTTGTTTCTTTGTTAATTTTAAAACAGTTCATATGGCTGATCTTTTGGCTAATTTCCACCTAAAAGTAACGGTTTCATGCGAATGTTTTTTTTATATCTAACTGTGATTGCCTTTAGATTGTGAAAGACTTTAGATTGCCCGGTTGTCTCAGTATATGATCTAATATGATATAAGATATCAAAACAGATGTTCCGGGAATTATTTTGCTGTAAGTAGTATGAAAGTTGATAATATTCAAAGGTATTCTAGAAAACTTTAAACTATCAAGTAACGTATGTGGTTACTATGCTGAAGTGTTTTCAGCGTTGCTTGATAAAAAATGTATCATAAGCAATTGATTAAAATATACATTTGAAAGTAATCTCGCATTAATATATTAATTTTTATAAAAACAACACTTTTTAAAATATTTATATAATCTTCTAAATATATATATCAACTTTTTTCTTTTATCTAAATTGTTATTAAATGAAGCAATTATTATATGTAGAAACCAATATATAGCTAAACAAATCTCGCTGATGATTTCAGATGTGTTCCATAGAAGTAATATATAATGTTTATAATAATAAATAATAAAATTAACAAAGTAAAAAATTGTAATTAAAGAAATTAAACCAATTTCAATTAAACAAAATTGATTAAATAAGTAAATCTGCGCATTCATTTTATTTATAATGATATATTCGTTTAATATATTTGGCAGACTATTATTTGTTCATTGTTATAAACATTTATATTAATATAAATATATATTTAAAGTGTTATTTTAAAATGAGTTATATCAATAGTATATAATAAGTATATCAATAGTCATCGTACTGCATCAGAATATCATTGATCAATACGTCCTATATCATCAATATGATAAAATTAAAAAAAGTTTACATCAATCGAAAGATAGTCTGACTAAAGACGCTGACCATGCAGTATTCAAATAATATTTATTTTTGGGAATCAATAAGTCTAGATATGTATAAAGAGCTCTATTTTGGTTGGCCACAAACAATAAGCTTTCTATAATTATAGTGTGTTCGGCATTTTATTATTTTATATAGTTAGATTTTATTATAAAAATAATTTTTATAACTTTCCAAATATTGATCAGTAGGTGAATGGTTTATTTATTAATTGTGGCGAAAATATAAATTAATTTCTATTAAATAGCAGAGAATAGTTAATTAGTTATACACAACAAAAATACTAGATTGACTACAGAAAATATTTTTGTTTGAAAAGATTTTGAGAGGTCGTTTTGTTTATAATATAATAGTTTTTATAAAGTCTCTGCAATAAAATTCAGTAGACATTGAAAATTCTAAAAATATTGAATATTGAAAATATATTATATTATATAATATGATATTATAATGAAATTCTGAGAAATATTTTATAACTCTAGAAATTTTGTTGAAAATTATTAATTATACTACTGACAATTTTAACAGTAGGGGAAAAGGCAAACGAAAAACGTTGTAAAAATGGAAAATTATCGAAACAAATTTAGTCTATTTGTGTAAACAATTTTTTTTAATTGTCTAATTTTACCATAATATTTTTATATATAATTAACTAAATCTATTTCTTATTGTTTTTCAGACAATTTTGCAATGATGAAGATTTAATTAAATATATTAATGAAATTTTTGATGTTCTTCCTCCAGTTTTTTTGCATTTTATTAAACTATATGATATCGTATGTATTTTCTGCTTGAAAAGATTTTTCGCCTTGTATATATAGAATTTTCCTATTTGACTCTCGATTTACTCAATTTCAGAGTACAATAATATTATCAGTGGTGTATCCAGAGGGGGGATGATTTGGTTTCATTTTTAGATGATCTTTTGTTTAACTTATACGACAAAAATTTTAAATAAAAAAAAAGTTGATCATAAACAAATATGTTATAATTATTGTTCTGTAAAATTGTTTTTCTGTACAACTTATTCCTACAAGTACAAGCTAGCACAATACCAAAGACAACAGACGAATGGACTAAGGCATCTAAAAGTCAAACTTTGTACATTGCTGGTATTTAAATAAAAATGAAACAATTTAATTTAATGAAAATATTATGCCTTATAATATACAACTACAATTTTTTCCTGTACGTTAAAATTTGACAAAAGATACACTAACTCAAAAAGGTAATGTTCCCAGTAAGCACTGACCACGGGCTTCAAAATATTTCTGGATACGCGACTGACTATCAGTTATATCTTTATTGTTTTTACATATATTATTTCACAAGTTTTCCTCATTATGTGATAAAATGCGCCAATATCTCAGCTGTAAATTAATTTTTTATCAGTTAACAAGACACCCATGTAAAACATGCAATCATTTAATCTTGTTAATAATATTAACAAATTGTCACTACTTCATCGCCTCTACGCACTTGCTATTTCAACTATTTGAACTCTTCATTCATAATGTGTGTTTTATAATGTCACTTGTAATGTTATTGTCATTTTATTTATTCTAAAGCTATTTAAATTATTTGCTCAAACTCTTCTTCTGTTATTTATACTAATTTTTTATCTTTTCACTTTTCACTTCATTTTGTTTGACCAATTATTGTGTCGTCTTATTTGTTTGATCTCAGCTTTGGTCATTTAAATCTTTTTCAGTTTATAACGTGTCGTTTTATCTTATTGGACACTTTCTGTTATTATTTCATTCCATTTGATCTTGGCCGCATTTTAATCGTGAGAACTGCTGATATACGTTTTCTGATTTATAAAGTGAAATGCTGATAAGTTCGTGTTCTACCTCAACTTACTCTATTCTAAGTAATTGTTTAAATATTTTTTTAGTTACTATTAAGTAAAATTGGTAGCATGTATATATCGGTAATATATATAATTAATATATTAAAATTGGAATAATACTGAGCAATGTGTAAATACCGGAGTAAAGTCGTAGTATTGTTCTATACATTTCCTTCATTCTCTATTCTTGTCAATTGCCGACAAGCGCCAGGACACAACTATAGAATTGTGCCAACTGTTTTGAGCAAACATATTTTCCTTCTTACGTGCAGCATGCTCATTTTAACTCTGTACATTTTATTGAGCTTTTAATCTATTTGGTACCTCCCAGTGTTGTGCGGCAGGTTATAAATCACTATTAAATACATTTTCTTATTATTTTGTAAACCGATTATTTGTTTTCTATGTTATATGATTCAGGGATTCTAAACTTACCGATTCTAAACTGATTTACTTATTAGTATTTATTAATTTAAAACATTGCCCAAAAAATCTCATCCCAAAACTTTTGGTGGTGTCGGAAAATGTATGGGAATTTTTCAAGTTAATTAATAAAGGTAAATGTATAAAATACTGGATAGAATTTCTTCTAGTCAGAATTATTTGAATAAAAAAGAATATACACTGACAAATACTAGTGAGTGTATTGGAAACTACTTAAATTCCCATCTAATATAGGAACAAGGAGACTGACATCTTCTGGTCTCTGTGGAAAACAACAATACATTCCTAAATAGCACCAAGAGAGATACAATATACTTGGTTATTCAGGAAAAGCAAGAAGGGAGAAATGTGTCAATTCTAAGCCGCGATATCATTCTATATTTTTTGGATATATTGCTATATCTATATAGGATACATTTTGGGCATAATAATTCTCAACATTGTCAAAGCATAGAAATTAAAAGTATAAAATCAAAATGTTTGTAATACGTTTGTTGAAACAAGCCCTATGTCAAATTTATTTAGCAAAGCAAATCTGCCTAACCAAATCCTAAAGTTTGCTTTTAAGTGACCCAATTATGTGACAAAATATACAATAAAGTACCTGGTTTATATAATTTCAACATTAATTTGGTCGTATATAAGTTAAAGTGAATTCAATAACTCTTTTATGTGTATATCATAAATGGGTGCACGGGAAGGTTTTCTAAATACTGAATACTAGAAATATTCATATTTATAACTGCATTAATTGTGGATTATAATATTTCTGTTGCATTACTTCTTATCTGACTTCTGTCAAAGTATTAATGTGGTGACTGCCCCCTATGCCTCCCGGTAGCAGCACCCATGTAACACATCGTTTTTACCAAATTAACTGGCATATATAAGGTACAATTTAGATATAAAAAGTAATTACATTATGTTTCAAACATATTAAAATTTCAACAACAAAAATGGCATCAACTCGCTATAATACGCTGCAAGATTGACAAAGAAAGCAACTTGTTTCAGCTAGGCTACTCACATTAATCATTTAAGTTTGAAACAATGATGAATCATTACAGAGTGCACTCTACAATTCCCATGAGGTACTGAATAAACTACTTAATCTAATGGCAAATACATGTCTTCTATCAATAATCAAAGATATCAATGAGTTCCGATGGTTTGCTATTATAGGCAGATGAAACAACTGATTGTGGAAACAACGAGCAATCGGTGATTTGCATAGCATGATGGGTTGATAAAGCCCACATTTTTTTATGAGAAAGCCATAAAAATGGTTTATTTTACCAAAGACCGATGCAACCACGATAACATCTGCTATTCAATACGTTATTATTTGCTTTATGCTTCTTCTGGAGGACTGCAGAGGCCAAGCCCTCGATGAAGCATCAAATATGATTTGAAAATTAAGTGGAATAGCTCGCAAATGGTTAAATATTCGCTAGCTGGTATTCCTGTATATTGCCTGGGACACTGCAACAATCTGGTAGCAAAAGTGTAACAAAGCAGACAAAGCTGATTAAAGATGCATTAGCCATCATTAAACAATCGCCAAAATGATTAAATTAAAGTTAATCTGCAGATCAAGGTAATCCGGTCATTTGAAAACTGGTTTCCCTCCATCCGTCCTGAGAGTCCACTAGTCTAGCAAACCGATTTGGCCAATTCGTGGACTGTTCGCCGAACGGCTTTGCTTGCAATTGTTCATAATTTACGATACATTGCAAGATATAATGACTGAGGCTTATTTAACAACACGTGATGACAGCGGCATTGCTGCAAGTAGGATTGTTTCGCCTAGGCTATATAGAGAAATTCTGAAAGTATTCTATATTTTGACTTGAAACTGGCACTCCGAATATTCACCCCTGACAAAGAACTCGTAACAGTCCTATAAAGCAAAGACATCATTGCTCAGGCTACTAATGAAACTGCTACAACAGCATCTTTGTAAGAGGCGATTCAATGACTTCTACGACGAAGTTGTGTCATAAGCTTCCGAGAAGACGAATCCACCGTTTTACCTAGATATACAGTAAAAAGAGACCATTTAGATTAGATTATGAGAAACAGCCTGTTCAGTTTTAAAAAGCGAAAGACTATTTTAGACAACAGTACAATGAAGTCCATGATCTAGCAATATCAGAACATTAGAGAGACGCTTTAAAATCAAAGTTCATTTACAAGAGCAATAGAAATCAAACAACTTCCAATAAATTGAACCTAAGGAAACCACAGGAAACTGTACCATACTGATGCTGACGAAGACAGGCAATTATAAATGCTTTCAGATTTCCTTAAATCTTGCCCCCAACAATATACCACTCCTAATTACTCACCTTTTGCAACTCAGTGCGGCTCTCAAGGAATCAAATATAACAGAGTTATGTTCTGTAAAATAGACAAGTTACTAAGTACGTATTTATGTTACTATTCCCATAATTATGGCTAATGCAGAACGGTCCTTCTGAATTTTCCGTCATTTCAAAACGACTTTGAGGAACACAATTAGCCAAAAACGGAAGAACAATATGTCATTGACATGAAGAAAGTTGGTTGTAGATTGTAGGTTGTAGGAATGAAGAATCGGTTGTAGATTGTAGGTTGTAGGAATGAAGAATTGGTTGTATCCATTTTGAATAAAATGTCTCGTGTTGTCGCACAATGTACCTGTTGCCACTTTCATGATATGAGGGAGACTAAATAGTAATGTATTATACAGTATCTGTCTGTTCAGTAATTGAAATTGTGTTTGTCCTATGAACAAAGATTGTAATTGATTTGAATAAATAGATTCTCAGTCAAAGAGCTATATTTGGCGTCCAATTTTCAACATTTTCTAGAAAAGGACCCACAGACCTCTTCTAATAATTCTGGATTTATGTGGAGATTGAGCCACCCAATGTTGAAGACACTGCAGTGCTCCTAGCTAACCTAAATGCTTACATTCCTTTTCAGTCTCCTACTGTATATTTTTCGAATAATAATAAATATTATTCTATCTGAAAAACCACGTGTATATAGTTCAATGAGTCAAGTTAGTGCGATGTAGCTTAGGAATTTTGAATTTTAGGGATTTTACAATGGCGTCGCTTCCTATGAGTCAACCGAGTCAATAGACTCGATAAAGAATTTTAAAATGATTTTTAAAATTTAAATAAAACAACGAAATCATCCATAAAAACTATAATTTTCATTTGCATAGTGTTTATTTCCTTGGAAATTACCTCCATTTTTAAAAATGGGCTTTTTTGGGGGAGATTTGCCTCTGTACCCACCAGGGGCTTCGACCCTGAACCCCACTGGGGGCTAGCCGGACCCCCACTGTTGGCTTCCCGCCTAGACCCCCAATGAAGTAATTGGAAGTTTAGGGATTTTAGGATATTAAACTTCTTTAATATCATTTCAAAGACGTGTTAAATAAGAACTTCAAAATGCATGTAGTTGAATGTAACAATGTACCTGCTCGCGTTTTAAACAATTCAAAGTGCACCTTATAGTTCAACAGTTGCTGGGAAACTTTATAAATCTGATCAGCGAGAGTTCGAAAGATTTGTTGACGTAAATTGATTAATATATTTTACAAATATAGTATATAGTTAAATATCTTTGCACTATATAAAATAAAATCCTTCTTTTTACTTGAACCAATCAACTTAGGACAGATTATGTATAGCTCCTTTGTAGAAATATATGACTTATTGTGTTTGTAACTTATTTTATATAATAAAGTCTGTTTAACTTAACAACTTTACATAACAACTTTACAATGAACTTTACAAATTTTTTTAATATAAAATATTTTTTACATTTAAAATAATGTATATAAATTAAATTAAATAATTACCAATTCATAAGAGCTAAATCAATAACCATTATACTAAACAAGAAATGCATTACACTATTACACATAACAAAATATAAAGAAACAAAACCCACCCTCAGCTGTTCTTTTTTATATTTTAATGATAAAAGTATTGTAATAAGATATCCATAACTTTATATATTTTAATTTATTTTGTTCAGTTTCTACATTTTTTAACTCTTTTTTAAAACGAATTCTGGAAACCCCTGTTTTTTTATTAGCTTAACATATTTTAAAACACAATCTGAAACAATTACTATTTCGACCAGGGTAGCCCGATTGTTTGGCGAACCATCTGCTCATTATGATTACTAATGGCCAGACAGTTCACACAATCACTCCTTATAGACAGCCAGCAATATCGGCTGCATTTTAATCTACAACATGACGTACTTCTGAACTAATAAGATATATATTATAATATCCTCTTATGAGAATACAGATAAGTATATTTAGTGCTCCGGCAAATATGCACTGTCACTTGGTTATTTAATACGTAGAGGTTTCAGTAATATTACAGTATAGTTTAATAAACTGACAATTCGGACGCAGCGCTACGCGTATACCAAATACAGCAATACAACTGCTACATTATAAGGGGGTGACGTCTTGTGGTACCGACCTATTACTAGCGACAACCAAGTTTTGATAGGTAGATACAGAATAGTGAGCAATATATTATACTGTAGTATTTATATATATTTATATATTGTATTTCGAAACATTTGGCACGATCATAAACATCGCTTAGTAATGACAGTTCGTTTTCCAATTTGCAACTTGTTTTGAATGAAAGCACGAACACTACTACATGTTTAATATTACTTATGGCAAGTTCAACTACCAAAAACAAAAACAACATCGGCAAGGAGGATTTGAACGAATTTAAGCATTGTCTTAAAAAGTGGCGGCAGCACACAGGTAGTACAGATGCCGAAAACTTACTTAGACGTTTAAAAAACGGAGACGATATCAAAAGTATATCATCGGAATTGGCGACCGTTTTTGATATTCCTTCTGAAACAAATCTCAAAACTCTGGTTGAAAAAGTGAAAACAATTACAGGTATGAAATCTTAATATCGTTGTTTAATATATAATTTGATTTTTTTTAAAGGCTTACTATTATATTATATTGTTAACGAGTAAAACATGTTCTATGGTACACATTTACCGCATACACTCCTGCAACATTAAAATAATTTTGTCACACTTTTATTGAAAATTGATAATTATGTACCTTATAATATGTGGCAAGTATAGTAGAAGTTAAATTGTACTCACTTGTCAACTGCTCTGTAAGCTGTTCTACAAACACAAATGATTCGGATACATTTTGACTAAATCAATAAATAATTATTACAAGTGTGTAGCCGACTTTAGAAACTACTGTAGATTATAAGATAATTCTTAATATTGATCGATTTGAGACCACAAATTATGAATAGCACTACTTCACATGTAAAAAGTTGAACATATTAAACGATTATACAAAAGTTCAAACGAAAATATAATTTTTCAGTATAATGAAAAGCTATTTTTTATTTTAGACTGATTTGAAAATTGCATTTATTTCAAATGAAAACAAAACTTTGATAAATTTAAGTAAACTATATATTTAAGCTATTTGAAAATAAGTGAATAAAAGTTATTTGGATCCTATCGTAATATTATATTTAAAACAATACTTTGTATGATAATTTTATATTATGAGAGTTATTTTTTTACTTTATTTTGCGCTATTTTATAGTTAAATTAATTTGGAGACTTATTATATAATGCCAATAATTTTGTTCAAAAAAACGATATTTTTTACTCCAACTATTGTAAATTAATCATGACATATATATTGTGGTCATCATTGTAGTACTTATATAAAGAGACAAAATTACAAATTATTAAACGGAATCATAAACATGAGTTGCATAACAACAACATTAATCGCATTGAAATATCATGTCAAAATTAAGTTTAAATTTAAAATTTAAGAATTATTCCAAATACAAAATAGAAAGAAAGATGATGTTTCCCTCTAAAATTCTCTAAATTCCCTCTAAAATAGAATTATCATTATTTGTACAGCGATCTACGCCCACATTGGCAAAAGGTGAAGTTTATTATCTATTATAAACAGTTTCTTTAACAGCAAGTAGAATTCCCATGTTTAGGATTCGTTATTTAATATCAAAACAATGCAATCGCAATGTGATTATTGAAGACAGATGTATTAATGAAACTAAAAAAGTACAACAATTATTGAACCCTTCATCGGCGGAAATGGGTACCACTGTACCCACAGTAAGACATAACTTTTTAACTATCAGAACACCAATAACTCTTAATAAAATGTATAACTTATTCGTAATCAAACAAAGTTTTTGTTTACTTTTTAATATATTTATTCAATTGTTCTCATTTATTTCTCAATTTTACTTGGATCATTGTTTGGATCTTTTATAACACCAAAATGCAATACAAATTAACACATAACGATAGTAAAACAAACAAGAAATAAATACGAATTAAAAAATGCACATATGTAAACAAATCGTTCCAGTGCCTTGAAGAAATTTTAAAATAGATGGACTACCTCATGTAATTATAGTACAATATACATAATTAAATGTGCGACTAAAAGATTTAAATAATTATCATTGCAATAAAAATATTATGGAAAATGGTTAATTAATATTTGCTTTTAAACACAGAAAATGCAAAAGCGTTTGAACACATTTCGTTTAGCAAAACGTTAATATGAAAAATAAGATCAGCAAATATTGCGAGTAGATTGATTTAAATGAATTCAGATAAAATATTAATTTACTGTAATATTTAAAATAATTTAATTTACCGAAACTGTCTTGATACCCGTTCCTCACCTGATGATCCTGGACTGTGTCATATGTCAGCAGTGTTTCTTCAGTTTG
>JAUZND010044399.1:0-20452 GCA_034780555.1 Coelogynopora nodosa | reverse complement strand
TCAAAAATTAAGTAAGCACGGTAAGTAACCTAGTAAGAAATATGCATTCTCGGAGTCAACTTTGCGTGGGATACTAAGAGCATGAACAATAGGGAATCCCAAAAGACACACCCTTGCATTTACCATAAGCGTATTGGTTTAGTTAGAAAGGTAGGTCAAGGCAATATAGTAGCTAATACAAGACTTGTGCAACCCATTGTTTTGACGGAACTTACGTCTTGTCGCAGCTACGATAATGTAGTAAGTTACTATATAGTAAGTTACTACACGATGGTGCAACCGGGCCGAAAACTTTTAATACTACTCACGAAAATCTTCAATATTACTCATGAAAACTTTTTATACTACTTCCGTATATTCTCAATACTACTCACTTAAAATATTAATGCTAATCACGAAAGATATTATTACTACTCACAAAATCTCGTAATACTACTCATGAAAATAACCTTGTAATGAGTTTACGGTCGTAATGTTGTCAAACAGTGTAACAATAAAATAATGTTATTTTTAAAAAATTAAAAGCGTTTAAAATAGTGTTTCTGATATTGTAAAGGGTTAACATAGTCCATATTTTCCGACAATACTTATTGGGATGTTATGCTAGGCTATCTTTGGGCATTTGTGTATTGTAATGTTTGTAGTAGTAATAAATGTGATACATAATTTTTCCTGTATATTACAATATCATATACATGGATTCAAATATATTTTTCAATTACTGAAAAATAATTACTCATTAAAACAAAAACAGTATGAATCTATATAAAATAATTTGTATTGTAGGTGAAGGAAACTGGTGAACTTTGTCTGTCAAGTGGCTACGTTGACCTTCACTCATGTTCCTCGAAGAATATCTCCAAGGTAGGAATTGTAGTTGTAAGTTTCTTACGTTACTCTTAATAATGTCCAACTTCCACAACCGTCTCATTTCACCAACCGTCTCATTTCACCAACTGTCTCATTTCACCAACTGTCATTTCACCAACTGTCTCATTTCACCAACTTATTTCATCAACTGTCATTTCACCAACTGTCTCATTTCACCAACTGTCTCATTTCACCAACTGTCATTTCACCAACTGTCTCATTTCACCAACTGTCTCATTTCACCAACTGTTATTTCACCAACTGTCTCATTTCACCAACTCTCACTTCACCAACTGTCTCATTTCACCAACTGACTCATTTCACCAACTGTCTCATTTCACTAACTGCCTCAATTCCAAAATTTATAATTTAGCGGTAATATTTGAAGGAAATATTCTTTATTCGGTCAATTTATTGATTTATATTTACTAATGTAATCTTTGATTTTAGATTAATTCATTTTTATATCACATCAAAATGTTATGAATTTGTCATAAAGCATGAATTTGTCATTTTATATTAATAAAACGAAACGGTAATAATGAGGAAAGATTATGATGGTAAAAATTATGCATTTGGTTTCCTCATCAGATTTCATACCCGATTGAGGTGAAATTTTCAAACTAACTAAATATTGTATTTAATTTGTTTGACCCTCTATTCTAAAAAAACATTTTCCAGTGTTTTATTATAATATTTTTGGCAATTTAAAAATCGATAATGTATTATATCTCATTTAATCACTCTTACTATTTATTTATCAAGATTTTCGTGTAATATTTTCAATTGACAAAAAGTGTTATTTTAGACTAAATTTTAATATTTTCTTGCTAAATCATTTGATATTTTTTAATGTCTTTATTGAAACAATGTATTAAACATATTTAAAAACAATGAGATGTATAATTTCATTGATATGATATTGTTAATTTTTATCATCAGAGGTTATCGTAACTAAAATATGATTATGATAACATTAGTGACTTTGGATGATTTATGACGTCATTCACATTAAACTAACGTTTTACCAATAACAAAATGTGGTGTTCAAAACTTCCATGTGTGCTACGTGTTAAAAGTTCAATTTAATTAATTAAATACTTTCTGAATTACAGCATACTTAATATGTATGTAATTTTTACCCGCTTACCCCTTTCTTGACCATGTTCATAATTGAATCTATTTCAATGCTCTCTTTCGCTTCAGTTCTGAAGTGTTGCATATTTATTTAATGTCAATTTTCATAAAATGGGACAACATAAATTAATCGATAAATAAACAGCTCGTAAAACGATTGCTATTACACTAATACTGTTCACCGGATGGCGCTAATGAACATTATTCCAAAATCTGACCCAACCACCCGGTTGTTCTTCTCCAGACAGCCTCTGACAGCACCGGTGCTCTCGCAAGTGACGCAATATTCGGTGAGATTTCATCACGTCTGGCATGCCAGCCCAACCTGGCGCGGAGTGTCAAGGCCGTCTATCTCTGGAATATCCACAAAGAGGGACAACCTGTTGCTCAGTACAGTGAGTTATCAACGTTTTGTCTATCTTGCGTGCTGGAATTTATACTTACATTGAGCGCTTCTTATTACCAGAATGAGACCGGCCAACTGTCCCGCATTAAAGTAGTCAAATTTCCCGATTTTGAATCATGATTTAAATTAGAAGTAACTATATGAATCAATGAGAAGTTATTTTATGAAGGTAATAATGAACTATAACATATTTTCTGTTTCCATTTTGTTTTATATATTATTTTCATCTATTGATATTTCTCAAAAAATTAATTCAAATTGTTGTTTTCTGTATTAAATTCACGTTTACAGGAATTCATTAAACTTAAATATCGATTATATTGATCAAAAAAGCAATAATAACTAGTTATTTCAATGTAGTCTAAACCTACTATGTAACTGGTATGTAGATAATCTGGAATTCCAGAGAGGAAAAGTAAATTAGTTTCGAGTGTAGCTTAGTTCAAATTAGGAGATTCCTTTATAACATTTAAATTAAAACTCGCATTTTGTTTGACAGGTTTGTCGAATGGATATTTTATGGTAAAACTCTGCCCTCCCCATGCAGCACTGGACCTGAAGAACGCGGCAGGTGCCGTGTATCGGGGAGAGCCAACTTCCGGCAAAGCGGACTGCATCCTCGACCTGCAAGACGAGGACATGGTCGCCATGGCTACTGGACAGCTCAATCCACAGAAGGTGAGTCATGCATGGCGGTTCACCGGAGACGATCCTCTGTGTTATTAATAACAAAATGCTGCACGAGTATTTAATTGGAATTAGTGCACACCATTTTATAAGAGTTCCCTGTAAGCTAAATGTTGTCATGTTGTTCAGCTTGTGATTGGTTGTTATCAATAAATTATTTGTTTGTTATGTATTGATTGTTTCGTAATTTATTTAATATTTTGAATTCAATAGTATTTCTACATTATAATTAATGGCGTATTTGGAAATGTTTAATATAGTCTACTAATGATTGGTTTATCTTGGGTGATGAAATCTCTGTATAATTATAAACTGTTAAAGGATTTAACGAGGATTATAATTTGCAATTGAAGGACGTTATCTGTAGAATATAAAGGCGACACTTTTTCTATTTAATAATTTATTTCAATGATGTAATAAAATTATTTGGTCCTTAACGCATACATTTACCATTTACATTATGCAATAATGAATAGGAAAAATACTTTAATATTATAGTACTAAAATATATAATAAATATATAGAAACATTAAGCAAATGTAACGAATTATATAAAACAAATTACGAAAGTATCTCAAAATACTCAATTAATTACGAAACACAAGGTTCTTACAGTCATTGGTTTCATCGTCTGTTTTTGTGGCAGTAAATACAATAATTGTAAGATGATGTCATAGAGAATAACAATGGTCGTTTAGCTCAATGTAGCTTTTCTTTAGTTTTCGTGAATATTAACATAAGGTTGACCAGGGCCACAGAAATGGATTATGAGTGTGATTCATTTCATCGATTGCACACTAAGAAATCTAAATATTAAAGGTTTTTTTGTAACATTTTTGGTTTCTACTTTTCAGGATAATATTTCTCTTAATATAATAATTTCGATGTCATAGTTACTGAACAAGACGGGTCAGCGCCACAGCATGCTGCCGTAGCAACGCTTGTATTTATTCCCTGTTGAACATTATAAAAGCTTTCAGTTTAATTGGATCCACTTTCAACGATCAATAACTGTTTAAATTAAATTTCAGTGAAAGCGTTAAAATTAGTTATCGTCTCTTACCAGTTATGAATCTGAAACTGCTACTAATGATGTACTTGTCTAAAAATATTGTTTACACAGGAGAGATATTGTTGTATTGTTATCGAAAGATTTTATTTTTTTTATATATAATTTATATATAAATTTATTTATAAATTTTTGTATATAATATATACAATTTTAACTATAAAGCGTAGCGGCTTTCCTTTCATTCTATTATATTAGTGGTATGTTTGCATATTATTATATTAAAAGGTTATGTATATTTTTCGTTTATTTTACACAGTTTAAAAAAATAAAAACCTTGTTTTACTAGTTAACACAAGAAAATATGGTTCTCAAAATAATATATTTAAATGAGTAATATCAATGTCAGATTCGAAACGGTACAAACGATTTAATAATATCTTTATTAAAATTGCCATAATATTATGCTTGACAGTTTACTTAATATCTCTCGTCGATTGCTATATTCGGCGACAATGAGAGACACCAGAATCATTATTCAGGTACACGTCACCTTCTGTACATCATTGTACACGTCACCTGCTGTGCTTTAGACTGGACTTTGATATTGTGACGATAACAAATATAAGATAGGCTATTCAATATATATAGGCCGGCCCTATGCATATTATGTCTTATTAAACGGAGACAATAGTATAAATCTTCAGCGCATTATAACGTTTTCAACAATAATTTTATACCGTGTGTTTAGTGCAAAACCTATATTTAATTTCAAGTATTTTGAGGTGTCATGAGAAAGTTAGCGAGGAGACCTGTATGTTTTTGATACCAGTATGTGTTACCGATTACAGGCGCTTTACATGGAACTTTACAGTTCGAAGCAAAAAAAATTTTAATTAATTTATTGCGTTTTATAATAACTTTAAGACAGGGCTATATCAGTGTGTTGATTTTTTTATTTATGTATGTTATAATAAACAAAAGTAACTTATTTAATCTACTGGAAGACGCTAGCATAATATTTTAAATAGTTTTAAAGAGTTATACCTACACCCTTGTCAGCCAGTCTATATCGTTGTGAATGGTGGACCAATCATATTTTGAGGGGTATGTTTTCCGTCATACACGATATCACATGAACAATTCTTAATTCACTGAGAAAGCTACTAAATGCGTCTTAGTGAGAAATCTGGTGGGATGCCTGAGTTGGGGCACCTCACGTGAAAGTTTAGTGTTCAAAATTAAATGAATAGAAATCTTATAGCATATGTTTGCTTTCAATTATACTTCTTATAACTATTATTATATGGTTCTCATTATGCAAAAGAACGATAACAAGAAGCTTTAACCATTCGTGCATTATAGTTACTTTTTTAATTGCCAATGAATATCAATTTAATATGTCAATAAATGATACTTTAATTAAAAACTCGTTCATTTTTAATTTGCAAACCGGTGGATTTGCTAATAAACAATTTCGATAAGTCTAAGTTACGAACATTTCTTCAAATATGTCACTAATTTGGCCATAAATTGTGTTTTTCTTTTTGGAATGAAACATATTCATGTCTGGTTTTAATTCAATTTTCATTTTCAGGCCTTCATGTCAGGGAAGCTGAAGATCAAGGGCAATATCTTGTTAAGTCAGAAACTGACCGCCGTTTTCAAAGATCACGCCAAAATGTGATCATCACACTGTCTGCAATGTGATTCGTCACCATCAACATTCCACAACATGTCGTGCTCGGATGATTGAAGTATTATGCAGTTGGTTTATTACTCAATCTATGACTAGTAGTTGTTTTTGTTTTCTAATTTCCGCTGATTTCTGTTACTTTCATAGTGTTATTAATGCTCTTGTGCTCTGCCTTTATTAACAACAAAATAATTGTGTTTTATGAAAATAAATAAATACTATTTTAATTATTATTGTTTATATCTGACTTTTTTGTATTTATGATAATTGAGTAAACATTTTTATACTACTTATTTAATTAGCTGTAGTATAAACAGTGAAGGAGTTTATAGTGAAGGAGTGTTTAAAATTATATTTAAATCTGTTAAAACCATAGACTTTTAGAGATAGCCTAGTAATCAAAGTTTCGGTTTTGACTTTGTTGGCAAAAAAAGGTTATAAATTGTTGCACTATTTACTGAACTAACAGGTGGATTTCGGGTGGAAATATTAGTTTTCGCAGGTATTTTCGAAGATATAATGTTAATTTAATTACTTTTGTTATATTTAAAATCTTTATTTGTGTTTCATACGCTCTTATCATCTTTTTTTTATAGTTAAAGTCTAACTTTAATTCTAACTTTTTTTTAATTAATAGGATAATTTTTTAGCTTCACACATCACTATAACTATTTCCATTTCTTATCAAGCATATTAACCGATTTCTATCAGTTACAAGTAATTATTTAGACCATAAACTATAAAAATTCTTAATAAGATATGTATTTTTCCAATTATTTTGGCATTAATAATTTGTAATTCTTTTTTTATATGTATTTAAAATTACTTTTATAATAAATGGTGTTGCTGTCTGAAAACAATTAAATAGAATTTTATAAATTATATTTTTGGATTATAGTTTTTGAATATGTATCTAGTTTAATGTTGGCATTGTGTCTGGTAGGCTATTATTATATATACAAATTAATATACATTATTTATATAATATGTTTGCAATGCCAGTAATACATATATAGACTATAATGACAACTTTGCTTATAGGCAATATTTGTAAATAGAATAGTTATTTTTAAATCTGTTGTTAATACGCAAATAATTTATAATTGTTATTAAATTATAAATTAGAAAATGGTATCATGATGAAACCTTCACCGATCGATTTATTATTATTTACGTTTTGAAAAAGCTATGAGACTTAAATTTGGAACGCGTATTTTGGTCAGTAATCTTGAAATATAACGAAATTGCTTTCCATAAGCGTTAAAAAAGTTATTTGGTTTATTCTTTATAAATTACTACATTTGATTCCTACGCAAAACATTACTGATTAAATAGAATTTACTTTTTTTCACCTATTTCAAGTTGGTATTGAAACATAGTAATACAAAACTTACTATGTAAGCAACTTTTTACATTGATTTTTGTAAAATAAATTTTAAGAAAAAATACCTCCAGGCTAAGCTATTCGTGAATTATAAATCGAGATCAATTTTTCGGTTGGTTTACGCAGTGTAAGAGATAAAGGAAATATTTTTTTATTTTATGCTTATTCAAACCTAAAACAATATTAATCTAATGAAGCTTCTAATTACGAATTTTATTATGCAAAATATTGAACAATTGGAAATATATATATAAACAATATTTTGTCAGTCGTTACATCATTATGTAATACTTATTACGTGAGTATTTGCTAGAATGTTGTCCGATATAAGACTCAAATTTCTAGACAACATATTTCGCCAAATCCAAAAAAACTAAACCAAAAAGGTCCATATATTGGTCATAGCCAAGTTTACTTTGTTGACTTCATTATATAATTCTGAAGTATGGTAATGCGTCTAGTTCAAAGAGTAAAGAGCCAGACATAAGAACACTCACAATTATTGTTGGTTGTAAAAATTTTAATTAATATGGTTTTCTCGATATGAGAATCACCTATCGCTATATTTTTAATAGAAGCTACTACTATTGTTATAGGAAATACTACCAGTTAAATAGTAGTATGTAGACTATGCACTAAGTTTTTTTTAGACTATGGGAACTTGACGCTCGCTATCAATTATTTGTTAGGATTATTATTTTTGACAGAATGTTTTGATTATATTTTTTAGATAAAATGATCTGAAATTTAATTAATTTATTCCAAATAAGAATTCAAAATGCTCTATTGGAACCTCGTACAGATGAAAATTATAAAGTATAATTACGTACACACATACGTAAACATAATAATTTTCTATTTTTAGTAAACATATTAGTTTCGTATTTTTTTAAAACAGAAAACCAACAAATCATTATTGACGTTTTCTTACGTTTAAAAACAAAAATAGCGACACACTTTCTAAAAATACATTACGGCCTAACTCTTCCTACGCACTTATTGTGCGATACAATGAACAAAAGAAAACAAAAGTGAATAAAACAGACAACTTTTTGTAATTGTATTAGAAACAGTTACTCAAAATACATTAAAGACTGCTGAAATATACTTATTTCCATTTAATATAATGCTATGTACAGATAGACTGTGTCTAATGGCTCAAATTTTGCGCTGAATTTCCTCTAATGCAAACCCACAAAATACATCTTTATATGTCGAATACTGTACAGGATGATTAAAAAATAACAATTCAAATATTTTTATGAAGCATTTACATTTAAAGATGAGAAAAGTGATTTATATTCATATTCAATAAATGTTCTTCTTCAAAACAGCTTATTACAACAGAGTCATACTTAGAGAAAAAAACATATATATATATAAAATAACCCATAGAAACGACGACCTACGCTTATAGTTACATTATTTATTATATTTTCTAATTAAATTTGTTGACATCAACAGACGATACTTAAAGTGAATAATTAAACAAACTAAGTATTTCTAAACGTGCAAAACGAGTGTGCTGCATATTAGTTAGCATCAACAGGCGAATCAACACCTAGTTTCTTGAGCTCCTCAATGATACTCCCATTTTTGTGCATGTCCAAGAGTACATCACATCCACCGATAAACTCCCCCTTGAAATAGACCTGGGGAATTGTTGGCCAGTCGGAGAATATCTTCACCCCACCCCGAATTTCCTCATCCTCCAGGACATCGTGCGACTTGTAGCTACCCGCGGGTAGTCCATGCATCTCCAGGATCTTGACGACGGCATTACTGAAACCGCACTGCGGCGCGTCTGGTGTTCCCTTCATGAAGACAACTATCTTGTCCTCGTTGACTAGTTTCTCGATGCGTTTCGAGATGAGGTCTGAGGAGGGGTCTGTGGTGGTCGACAAGCTGGCCACAATCGGCCTCACGATATGGCGCGAGATAAGTAGTTTACTGAGAAGGCGTACAGTTGCCATGACGTCGTTATCTGAAACAATTTGTCCCGTCAAACAAGTAATTAGAGGAAGCATTTTTTTGACAAACATCATATGAATTATAAATGGGTCATTTTTTCATGAATAATATTCACAACTTAACTGAATAATCAATAATATATTTATAAATTATGGAATCTCATTATTTACGGTTGTAATATGTTATACATCAATTTTTTTAAATATAACGATATTTAGATTCACGTCATACATGAAAACTGAATGTAACATAAAAAGCGTTATTTTTATAGATTACATGCGCTTGGTTTATCAAAGATATATAAAAATTATATTAATAATCATTAAAATTTTGATAAAGAATATACATTTTCAGAAATCTGAACACGAATGTTTGTAGGAGATTGTAATTGAATGTTATTGCCTAAGATTTAAAAATACGAGTAGGATAAATATTAATAACCAAGTTACCTTATAATTAAAAATTAATAAATATTGTTTTCGGCATGAAGCGGCATCAATGATATAGAATATGTCAGAAAATTTTAACATTTATATATTATTCATCAAATTGTAATAAAAGCTTTTTTTAAACTGTCATCTACAGAAAGTCCAGGCAGCTTATAGAAAGATAATATTTTCAAACAGCTCATAACATTTTGAAAACAATTTACAATACATCGTGGAAAATATTATGATTTTTGAAACCCTGTATCATAAGTTATATAAAAAAATTCAATATACATCTATGGAACAACGAGACCAACATTTTAAAACATTATTACAGTAACACATTGCTCATTACTTTGGCCACATCAAAGGCGGCGTACGCTTTTTAATAGCTTAATGTTTTTTTATACAATGACTAAAGAATATGCAATTAAGTAGTTGTCATTGTACTTCATGTTGACCACAAAAAGAGCCTTTAGAAATTTATCAGAAAATGAGATTATTATTAATATGCTATTTAAATTTTTAAAAATCTCTATTAAAATATGTGTAAGTCAACCCTGTATAAAAAGATGGACATTAATTCCAAGAAGTAAACTATCTGTGTGTTTTGCGTGTATACTTACAACTAGTGTACTTGTTATACTTAATTTAGAAGTACTATTTTGTTTTCAATTCTGCATATTTCCAGCATTTAATATATATTATGCGACGAAAACATGAAACATGAATAAATTCAAATACCATTCTTGCATAGTATTCAAGCGTTTAAAAATAGCTTAATTTAAACCAAAGATGTCGGCTAACCTGAAAAGCATTGAAAAAGTCACAAAATCAAAACATTGTTTACAGTAATTTTTTTATTTCATAATAATTTCATTACATATTCACACAACAGAAAGCAAAATATTGAAAAGATTGGAAAAAAATTGTTATCATCGAAAAGCTGCTCGCTCGTCTAAATAGCAGAATATAATAATCAAATATCTCTTTTAAATTATACGTCAAAAGTGTTTCACAACGTATAGCACAATTATATGTTCAGGGATTTCTAGCCAAGCGGCACAGCACGGTATAACAACCACTACAAAAAAATACAGAAAGTAATGATTGAAAAACTGCAGCAGATGAACGAAATTTAGGTGTTGCACGACTGCGCGTCTCATCTACACAACATATTGTCCCGCTTACATGGTGCCAGTGTGTGCAGAAGTGGCCCTCCTCTAGACTGACTATAATATAGTAGATAAAGAGATGTACAAAATGAATACAGATTGACAATTTCTGGACACAGTATTATGGAGTGGTATATAATATTATATATAATATCTACACAAACAAGGTTGTCATCATTTACACAACATAATGAAAATATCATATCTGACAACAAAATATTAGGGTAGCAGGGGGGAAATCGGTTCCTGTTTTACAGTGAAGACCAGGATGTGTACACGGGGTATTGGAAAGTGATTTGGGAGAGTGGGCGGGAGGGGGGAGGGTACTACACAATAACAATCTGTCGTTTATTATTACAAAATATACATAGGTATAGGTACTCTAAATAATATAATCAGTGAAATTTTGTATTGTTTCAGTAGTAGTAAGTACCAATAGAACAAAAAACATTCAGCTGAAACATCACAAAATAACGGATATGGCCTTCGTCGATATATAAAGCTTCGTAATTAATTATAGTTATACATTTAATGTAACTTTTTACGCATGTTTTCTAATAAAAACGCAAACTATTTTTCCGATAATTAGATAACTAAAATAAATAATTGCGCATCGTTTGGCATAATACTAAATCAACATATTTTTGTGGGAAAACCTATTTGCTTTTCAAAAAACCGTTCTCTAATTTGGCAGGAAATGAACTGAAGTTGACATTTATTAATAACAAAGCAATATAATCAATATATCTTAATAAAATAGTGACAAATATAGAATACAGTCAGATTCAGACAAATCGTATAGTTTTGGTTGGCTTACATCTACATAACGTGAGTCAGAAGTCATACACAATACCACAAGAAGCCCCCTTTTATAGTGCTGCAGTTCTGCAGAGACGCGGGGAAATATAATTGGGTCAAAAAAACAATAGCTATGGTGTAAAAATTAGGTTTTAAAAAAGTTAGACCAAATGCTGCACAGCTAACCGCGATTGTTTTAAAACGTCATTATAATATTGATTAAACATTCTATACTATAAATTAAACCGAATTATCCTTTTGAATGTACGGGGAAAATGTATTTGATTGATTTTAAAAATTGAGTTTACTAATAAAGTACCTCCTACAAGGTCAATAAATAGACAGATTTGCCTATCTAGATCAATAATGTCAAAGAATCAATATCTATGGAATTTATACAATAAAGTGATTTAAAAATAATAACGTTATGAACTTAAACATCAATTTATCCTATACATAAATCAATCCATTTATACAGACGTAAGGAGGCAACATTCGAGACAAGAGGGTGGGTAAAATATCACTAACAAATAAGGTAAAAAATGTGTAATACGGTGAAAAATAGAGTTTGACTTCTTCATAAAAGCGAACTGTTGACTCACTAAACAAAAAATATTGCGCATACTAAAAATATAACAAAATATAGAGGCCATTGTTTTTGGGAATTTTAAAAGCAAAGGGCTAAAATTGCTGAAAAACAATCTTTAGAGCCAAAAAATTGGATAAACGTTCCAAAACCTTGAACTGAATATCAACAATCTCACTGTTGAAGTGAAAATTGACAAAATGTTTGAAAAGATAAATGTTAATGAATGTGTTGCTCCAATGGTACTCAACTGTAGCATAAGAGCAATTGACAACCGTAACAAACACGGAATAAAAAGCAAATTGATTTCGGAATGAATAAACAAAATAAAAGGACAAAATATGTGCACGTCATCTCTAATTAGCACAAACGGGTGAGCGAGTTGCAATCATCAATGCGCCTTCACTCCCTGTGGTAACTACGACATCATTGTAGAAGAATGTGGGATGTGAGGCAGCGACCACTCATCTTGTCTTTGTCACAAATTAACAACGATAATAAACAAGAGCAGACATGACGACTTGAATAAGATTGGATCCAAGAGGGAGAGAGACAGCACCGATATTTGACTAGTGTAGGAATAGATGGAGCATCTGTACTCAGCTGAAAATGCATACGATCTTAACGCTCACTCATATGGGGCAAATCGATGGTTAGGAACGGTATTTACTACAAACATTTAATTTGCTATACTGCAGAACTACTTATTACGTGAAATATATTATGATCATCATTTATTTCATTTCATTTATTTATGTCTCAATGTAGAGGTCACTGAACACTTTGTTATGTTAGTATTACAAGCTGAACGCAGGATGTTAAAAAGTGCCCTTGTATTTGACAAAAATTAGGTCTTTGCTCATTGTTTTTGACAATAACAATATCTTTGGTCAAATTAGCCTATATGATACCAGGTTGTGTGCTTCCAAAACCAACAGATATTTCATATGCTTAATGAATTTACGAATGATAATAAACCTTTTGTTATCCAAATGAGCAGTTTGTAATAAATCATCATCACCACCATCAATTAATTAATTAAACGCGCGATGAAATCATCTCGAGTCAAACCTCAACGACACAGAGACACACAGAGATAGAGGATGGGGGGGCGACAAAGCTCTCTACAGCGGATCTCCGAAGCTCTGCGTGCTGATGTGACTCGAGAGCGACTGTCGACTCCCATGGAAGGAGAACCGCTTGAAGTAGACTCCATCGAGCACCAGGCCACCCGCCGACTTGGTAGGAGGGGTCAAGGCCACCGGTTCCCGACCGAACTCCTCCGGGATGTACTTGGTGTCCTTGTCGCTGGCCACGTCCGGCTTCCATGGCGGCGAGATCTCCTTGCGGATCAGCCGGTCCCAGTTGATCGGGGCGAAGAAGGCGTGTTGCATCACATCCATGGCGTCCTGTTGGGAGGGGGAGGGGAGGGCTTAAAATGGACACTAAATGTAATGTATTGTGTATAAGACTATCAGTGCACATATAAAATATGTCTAACAAAATTAGATGACATTCTCCAGGAAAAAATCTATCAAAATAATTAATTGATTGAATTAATTCGGTTCATATTTAAAATAAACAATGTTCCCAGGTGCAATAACATTACAAATGTTGTAAAAGCACATATTATACGTGTGATCTTTTAAAAATATGTGTTAAAATTCATACTCATAAAAAATACAAATTGAACTTTTTCAAAATAAATACAATATCAATAAAATTCCATGACTTTACCAGGTTTTCGGTAAATGTATGAATCCTGGATATTTAGCTATACTTTCAATTATATAGTTCAATTTATGTAAATTAAATATTTATGATAGAAATAATATCTGGATAATAGTTTACAAATAGTTTTTTCTTTCTTTAAATGACTAATAAAAAAATTAAGTCGTCAATATTATCGTTTTCAATATAGTGAACATTTTATAATGAGGAAGAAATCACATAATTTAGAAGAATCAAATTGATGAACCGATGTTTGGTCGTGAACTACTAATTTTATTTTACCAAA
This sequence comes from Coelogynopora nodosa, assembly GCA_034780555.1. Lineage (NCBI taxonomy): Eukaryota > Metazoa > Platyhelminthes > Proseriata > Coelogynoporidae > Coelogynopora > Coelogynopora nodosa. Next base: position 6,288 of record JAUZND010044399.1, on the reverse strand, counting down.
GCAATCGTTTTGAAATGTTCAGTATTTGCTTAATTTTCAGTGCACTTTAGATTTCAGATACTGGAGAAGTTTGTGACATAAACAATGCTTCAAAATACGATAAAAACAGCCTTTTAAATACATTTTTTAAATGTTGGCCGAATCTAAAGTATTAAACTTTTTATACTAAAACTTCCCTTGATCATTGACATATATTATTTTGTATACTTTCTGCTAAATTATTGTTTGTTGCTTACTGAGAACTATTATGACACTATTAATTATCAAAAAACAGTCTGAAAGCATATTGTGTCACTTAGTTTATTTTTGCTAACGCTATTTTCTTTCACCTTAATTTTTCTAATGCATTAAAAGTACCCCTTTTTGTCACTGAAAAGATAGCTAACCAATCGTCTGATTAGAGAACAACATCATATTTTATATTTAGAATCGTCTTGAAAAACTGTACAATAACACATACTACATATTAATAGAAAACGTTTAAATGCTGATGTGCCAATGGAACCTCTGATCCGGCTACACGGTGTTCCTAAAGCGCATGGTGCGGCAGATTAATGTTTTTGAAGTTTTTTGAAAATATTAACTGATAATAGGTCATGCAGGGCTTATGTGACAATTTAATAATACTTAATGGAATTTTTTTACATTTTTACCTTTTCAAAAATGATCAATAATTCAGTCTTGTCCTATCATTAACTCATAATTATGCACATGAATATCTATATATAATATATAGAGAGCTGGCATGTAAAAATCTCACAATCTCAATTTCCGTCACTTTTCCCTGACAGCTATGCATGAACCCTGTTTTATTATCATTTGAAAAAATCGATGATATTTGTAATTGTTTTAAGCGCAGTATTAACGAATACCACGATGGTTTTAGGATATTTCAGTGCAGAATAGTAATTGTTTCTCTATTATTAAAAAATCTTTCTCAAGTATATAAAATATTAAAGAATGGGATTTTTTTTATAAATGCTATTTTAATTCTGGAGAAAGACAGTTTAAAATGGTACAAAATGTGTCAAAGTGTCTAAAACATCGTTATGTATTGTAATGTTTTTTAAAAAATATTATGAATGTTAACGTCATAAATGCTAATAAAAAATGTTATGTTTCGAAAGTAGCATAATTATAGAGGTATTAAAAATTTAATTAATCTCTTCATTTTGCATGTCTATACATCGGCAGTAGGAAGAGCACGAAAAGGGCATAATGTATATTTTTAAGAAGAAATGAATACTCTGTTAATAATAAAAGGTAACCGTAAAGTCATAATCATTTCCAGTTAACCAACTGCCCTTCCAGCCCTACCTGTTGCCCACCACCCATACGTCGGTTGGGGTCCTTCACCAGAAGCCGCGAGAGGATGTCACGGGCTGGGGTAGACAGGTGCTGCGGGAACTGCAAGTTCTCCTGAAAGGGGGGGGGGGGGAGGAGGAAGGGGTCTGTCTAGTTAGCGTATAATTAATTACGGTGAATCAATGCCGATTATGTCGAGCAGCAAATGAAGAGAAACTGTTGTGAGGCATAAGATTGAAGATATTTTGTAAATAGTTTCACCAATTCACTTATCTTCAATAACACAACAAAATAAAAAAATGCATCTAAAAAAGTTAATAATATATAAATAATAAGCACTAAACAATAAGGACAGAAGTCGAACAACTAGGTTGAATTTCCTGAAATGTGAAGAATACATTCCATTTGATATCATACAAAATTATGTGTATAACAAACTTAGTCAAATATACGGAACATTTTTTACACAATACACGTAAAATTACATACGTTTATTTTTAAGCAAAAACTAATATATAGACAATACTAATCAATAGAATATAAAAATGAACTAGTGATACTTTTGCCACAAAATTCATCCTGTGCATGCAATTATGTGATTAATTTGTCAAAAAATTATATTTATTATTGTAATAAATATATAACGCTAAATTATTCCAATATAGGTGTTACTTTCCTTTGCGAAACACGGCTACTGCATAAAATAATGTATTGAATTAGATTAGATTTTTGTCATTCAACGACCGACAATGTCTGAGACAGTCATAATGAGACATTCACTACACCTTCAGATATCACGTGCGGTAAGTAAGTGAAGACTGACCATGCTCATGACATTGCATCTTTCAGTCTAATCAGAAAGATTCTAATCTCTATACCGTCGATAAACGGCTTGAGTCCAGTTCACTGTGTTCACTTGGAAGATAGAGCAAAACCTGAGAGCACTTGGATATAGAGCTAGATTCCCCCGTGAGTTGAAGTGGTCATGCAGCCAGTAATGTTGCTCCTCTTCTGGTATCTATTTCCTCATGGCAGACAGTGCACGTTAAACTACGGGTGGCATCTCGTGTAGTGTGGACTGAATGAAAACTTATAGTTATCACAATGTTCTGTCGATAGGAGTAGTGGGCGTTGACTGCACTGTGAAGATCGTTTCTACATGAGTGTCTCAATAACGGACTGTTGTATAAATGAAGATGTAGAGTTTTCGGAAGAGTACAAAATCGGTTCATATGGATATTATAACACTATGGAAACTAGGGAATCACAAACTAGTAATTTGACATCTTTAAGAGTTAATTATCTTCTGCTGGGAAAACGTTAACTGTAAATGTGACACCTGACTTAGATTATTTAAAATAATGAGACTTGTTATTTAACATTACTCAGATGGAGGGTTTTGTGTTAATTTTAATCGATTAAAGTTCAAAAATATATAACAGTAATGTAATTTATAATAAATTCAATGCCATCCTGTTTACTACCGATTAAGATACAATATAATAGTGGGACGGACTTTTTGTTATTATTAATCAGTTTATACATTTATTTATACAATAGTGTATCCAGGTGTTAGCTACTGCAGTTATCTACCACTGTCTCGTGTTTCCTGATTTTAAGATGAGGGAAGAAAATTATATTAATTATTTGACCATCTAATTATTGTTTGTGATTACCTCGTATTTGAGAAAAATTTGAACCACACAAACAGTTCTATCATTGCCAACACAGTCACGCGAGGATTTAACAGAATATAGGGAGGTCGAACAGTCACATCTGCAGACCAAAAGATATTTATGATGTAGATGTAATTCCTTAGATTAATGAAAACTATACCATGAAATTTGGATAAAATTGACTAACCAACCGTCAGAAGTTAGACTATCTTCTGTTGTTCAGCATATATTTATGTATATATTGCTATTAACAATAAATATATAGTTTATACTGCACAACATAATTTTAAGTATATATTTTAATAAGAGTCTTGCAACATTCTATTATACGGTGTTCACACATCCATACAGAACATACAAACTATGGACCTGCCTCATAATTTCTTCTGACAAGTGATCTGTTCGGTGCTCCTATATTCGGTAAGTTCCAGCAGTTACATCTAAGTCTTCTCGGAAGTTTGCACAACACCGGCACCACAATCATCACCAACTCTTCTGAACATCAGTGAGACTCGTTCCGCCACGTTACAATCCATTGCAGCGCATCATGGTGTAACAAGAAACGAATAAACTGACGAAGCAGCAGCAGAAAACATGTCAACAGCTTGGAGGTATTGTAATTGCAGTGATCAAGAGAAGGAAAGTCCAACTATGGAGCTAATCGATTGATAATAACGAATAAGTTACACCGATAAATCCAGGATTCTTGGAATCCAGTTGCGTGACACTCTTCCTAGAGACAGTCACTCGATTCTCTCTCTCTCTCTCTGTCTGGGGTGCAGCTGGGGTGAAGTCAAAGATTCTAGAGGGATGTAATCTGGTTTGTAAATATAATGAGTAACTCTCGGCCATTATTTTTTAGTTTCACCCACCTGCAGTATGAGCTCGAACAGAACCTCGTGCTCCCTGGAGTAGAAGGGCAGTCTGCCGCACATCATCTCGTACATGACGACCCCCAGACCCCACCAGTCGACCGCCCGGCCGTAGTCGTTGTCCTGTATCACCTCGGGGGCCAGGTACTCCGGGGTGCCGCAGAAGGTCTTCGTACAAGCGCCGTAGTACATCTCCTCCTTGCAGAGACCGAAATCGGCGATCTTAATATGACCCTCGCGGTCCAACAGGAGGTTCTCCAACTTGAGGTCACTGCAGAGGTGAGAGAGGGGGGGAGGGGGGGGATATACTGCTCCAGTGTTACGTTAATCGATGTTGTGGTTCAGGTTGGGTCTAAACTGCGAACTGAGTGTTAGAACTTATCCATCCCCAGATCCTTCGCAAGTTGTAGTTATTTTTTGCATTTGGCGAAATCTTTTGTCTAGAAATTTAAGTATTATATCGGTACTGATCTTTATTCCACATATATTTGTTATTAAACAAATAAGCTAGATTATTTGATGATCATTACTGTAGATTACATCAATGAAAACATTCTAGCAAATACTCACGTAATAAGTATTACATAATGATGTAACGACTGACAAAATATTATTTATATATATATTTCCAATTATTCAATATTTTACATAATAAAATTCGTAATTAAAAACTTCATTAGATTAATATTGTTTAAAGTTTGAATAAGCATCAAATAAAAAATAATTCCTCTAATCTCTAACACTGCGTAAACCATCGAGTTTTATAAAAACATCTCAAAAATTAAATAAAACAATGATGACATAAAAGTTAGATATTTCTTCTTGGAGCTTCCAGGACTAATTTAAAATTCCGAAACAGGAGAGCGCAGTTCTTAAGCTTCATACTATCCACATAAAATTTACCCCTCACCGAAAATCCTTACATACCAAAATCCAAGAAGAATTTCTTGTGTAACTTCCTGTTGCACCAATTTAATGCAAATTCATATTGTAATAAATTTACTGTATTATTGGATTCTTTCCAGCTATAATTTACGAAAAGCTGCTGTGGTCTGTAGTAAAGTAAAATACGTGATCTTAAATAATATAACAAATAATTATAATATTATTAATGAAATTGTCAAAACTGTTGAATTAAATGTAAATCCCTACTTCCTCGAGAATAATTAATAATTGTTGCTAACATTACCGATTAACTATGAATTAGTGGTCACAAAAACACATTAAATTGCTGCTCTACGGTTTATGACGCTGGTTCAACACGACTCAGGAAAGTTAAATGCCAAAAGATCCAGTAAGTACATGGCGACAAAATGGCCCTTTATAAGGCGTGTTATAAATAACGCAGCGTTCATTTATTTAATCAAAAATATGTATTAGTCAGCTTTGTGTTGGATAGTAGGAACGTGAAAAATTAATAATAGCACAGGACACCCCCCTTGCATTTACCGTAAGCGTATTGCTTCAGTCAAAAAAGCTAGGTCAAGGATGGATAATATGGTAATACGATGGATAACAAGGACGGATAATATAGTAATACGATGGTGTAACCGGAACTAAGAAAGAATGTTATAGATAACAAAATAGACGAAAGCGATATTTGTTTAGTAAAAATTTTTTTAAAAAAACTAAACATAAATTGTTAACAGTTTTTTAATGTAAAAAAAACAATTAGAAAGGATTAGATAAGGAAAAATTAGGTGTAGAAAGTGAATAAATATAACTCAGCATAGTACTGTAGACTATACAAAATTTCCCACATTTACAATAATTAAATTCCAGAATAATAATAATATTCTAGCGCCTAAAAACATATTGATCCTGATCTAGTTACTATCTATGACGAGGTTTAAAATTAAAAACATAATATTAAAATACAAAATAATTAGTATAAATAATAATGATTGTAAATTTAATCAAATAACTCGTCATTAAGTAATACGCTCAATAAAAATCTTCCATTGACCTGAGATCAGTGCAGAGAAGGCAGGAAGACCGGTTCCTTATTATCAACTACTGATAACAGTTGGCTCAACAATTAGTCTGTACACCATAACCAGAATAGTAACATAAACCTACCGATAAATGACATTCTGATCGTGAAGGTAACCCAGGGCAGATGTGATCTCAGCAGCATAGAAGCGAGTTCTGTCCTCAGTGAAGATCCGCTCCTTGCTCAGGTGGAAGAAGAGCTCCCCTCCATTCACATACTCCATCACGAAGCAGAGATGATCCCGGGTGGTGAAGGAGTACTTGAGCTGCGTCATAAAGGGGTGTCGACATTGCTGCAGGACTCGACTCTCCGTCTGAGTGTGACCGACCTCTTCGTTCTGAGTGGGGAGATGAGGAGGGGAGAGATAAGACGAGGGAGATGAGGAGGGGAGAGAGATAAGACGAGGGAGATGATTAGGTGAGAGATAAGACGAGGGAGATGA
>JAUZND010044388.1:0-20454 GCA_034780555.1 Coelogynopora nodosa | reverse complement strand
ATGTAAGGTGGCCTGGTCGGGATTCGAACCAGGGACCTTCGGTACTAGAGGCATGCAAGCTACCTCTGCGCCACCGCTGCTGTTATCCAACAGTACTGTTGACGAGGTCGTTGGTAGCGTTCGTGGCTTTGGAATATTGTAACAGCCTGCATTATGATAACATTTCATCCTCCTAAAATTTATTTCTCCTCATCTCTTCCTTCTCCTTGACCTCCTCTTCCTCCACCACTGTTTTCTTCCCGAACACGGAATTCATCATTACATAAAATGAATATAATAAGTCAGGAATTTAATTAATTCCAAATAAAGTAGTAACATTAGTAGTAGTAGTAGTAGTAGTAGTAGTAGTAGTAGTAGTAGTAGTAGTAGTAGTAGTAGTAGTAGTAGCAGCAGTAAAGTAGTTGTAAATAAAATAGGTGCAAAGTAGCAGTAAATAAAATAGGTGCAAAGTAGCAGTAAATAATGTAGTGGTAAGGTAGCAGTAACACAAAAATAGTAAATTTATATCTATAGAGCAGAGGGCACAATACTACCGGTCACTGCAAGACCTTGGATCAGAATAAATTTAATTTACGAAAGCATCGCTATTTATACTTTTTTAGATAAGAGAAGGAGGGGGGAAGGGGGGTATATTGTATATTTTGTTTTCGACACAACGACATAATGTTTAAAGTTTAGTAAGACAGACAGTCATTATAAGTAATAAAGCTATCTCAAACATGTATGGTATGTCAATAAAATTATGAATTTAGTTAACATTAAAATTAAAGTTTAAGAACATTTAAAAAAATTAAATTTCATTACATAAATTGATATATTTACAGACAGCAACGATGTACATATATGTTAATTTATTAACAGACAGTAACGATGTTTGTTTTAAATGTAAATGCCGCAGGTAATAAAAATATATAGCTGATAGACACATTTTATTTCCAATTTTTTATAAATATTTACGACTGGGGTAAGGACTAATGGATCACCTCATATAACAAAATTACATGAGAAAGTAAAAATGTTGTTACGATTTCATCTAAATATAATACATGTAAAAAATTATTTAATATAAATGGCTTCAGGAACACTATTTTTGTATATTTTCAATTAAAAAATAATAAATTATTCTAAAGAAACTGATAATTAGAACATATTACATCTAATATACAGATAAATATGTCAACATGATTTTTATATACTTGCATAATAAGTTTGTAAAATATAAAGAACAGATATTTGTATAGCTTAATACATTCCGCATAACTTGAAAAGTAATTATTAGTTTAATGAAAAACGAAATATTATGCATCCGTTACATTCATTTAGAGTGGCAGATAAATTTCAAAATCGACGCCAAATTCAAAATTCGTGTTCGAGCACAAGCATTCAATTTATTTGCACCATTTGGTGGATTGTGGAGTTATTGGGAAAATTGTTCTTGTCTATGCCATACAAGTAAGTTATTTGATATAGACCTATCTACTTTTTAACGTACAGTAGATGTTCAATATTATTAATTATTTACATTTTTCAGATGACATCTCACTTAATGTTGGAGTATTTAAAAATTCTATGCTTGCTGCTCAATGGTATTTAGAAAATTTGGATTGTATTGCAGGCTATACATTAGAAGTACTTCACATTACGGACAACAAAACCATAAGATATGAGATAAATAAATTGAAGAATTGTGAGATTTTTCAATGTTCAGTAACATATGCATATAACATATTATATTTAACATATTAAATATAAATTTAATAAATAATAATAATTGTGTAAATTAAATATATAGGCTAAGCACTAATCATATGAATAATTATAGGCCTACTACTACTGAAGTTCTTATTTTACAAAATATTTTATTTTCATGGTTAGTTGTTAATGTACATTAAATTGAACAAGAGCGAAGATCAATAAATGGTATAATTATCTTACAAATGTATAAATATATCATTAAGTACGATTACAAAACAGGAATTAAAATTATTATATTGACGTTCATGCATATACGAATCTAGTCAAATGAATAACGTTGAAATTAACGACAATGTAATTAAGTTAAAAAAATAAGTGAAGACAAAGGCAAGACAACGTCTTTTTTATCTGTGTGAGATATTTTTATCCTAAGCTATATTGCATAAAAATATGTTTATCAGTAAAACATCTAAAGTAAAGGATCCAAATATAGCACCATCGTAAAGTGGTAAATTGTGGGAAAAAGGGTTAAATATTATTATTATTTTAGCAAAAATCTGAAAAAAATTATTCAACAGAATTCATTAATATTTTATGTTTAATTAATTTTTAACATTAAAAATTGAATATCAAAAATTCACTCGTTTGTTATTAAATATCAAACATTACAGAGAATATATAACGTTCTTATTTAATGTTTTACATTTAAGCTTTGACATATTTTAATCATTATTCCTTATAAACCATTCAAAAAGTATTTGATTATAAAATATAAGATTATCGAAGTTAGAATATGCATTTTTTATTTAAGCAATTTATAACATCATGATATAAAATTGTGAGGTTGAGATTTAGTGTAAATAATTATAATACATTTTACAAGAATAAACAATATTACATACATTTCAAATAAAAATTCGAAAAAATGTATTTGCAAATTAAATTATATACTTTTTTTATAGATTGCCTGATTTTAAGTTTTATCTTTACAATACCATAAACAATCAAAAAATCATCTGAGGTATAGTATTGAAATATTGCATTATTATTATCTCAATAATAATTAAAATATTTATTATAAGTTAATTAAAAGAGTAAGACAAACCACAATACAATTGGCTGCCCAAAAACCGAGACCGAGACCTTAGAATTCAATGGTTAATGATAGAAAACAAAACAAAGTGCTGCAATTTGATAAGTAAATTATGTTGATCACTTTAAATGTGCGGTAGAGGTTAGAGAACCGCTCTCCCTTTAGAGTTGAAACCTATAAATAATAATGTAATTTTAACATGCATTCAGACTACGTAAAATTTTCGAATTCTTTTCGTATAAATAATGTAGAATGTCTTTTACTGATAACCATCACTTTACCGCTTCTGCTTATTTAAAACGGGCGCGTAATGCATATCTTGCAATCGCAGTTTTCCAGCCAATTCATGTAAGTACATTACACTTCTATTTTTTTTATATTTACAATAAATACTGCTTTAATATATATATAGGTATATACAATTTATACTGATCATTTATGTTTAAAAGTTGGAGGCAGATTTGTCAATGGATATGTTTAAATCTACGGTCGCTGCCGATCGACTTGTGAAAAAACATAGCGCAATAGACTTATTCTATTTCTTAGAAGTATTTTTATTGCCCTAAAAGTATTCTACTTTTCTCTCTACATTTTATTTCCCTCACAAAATAATCCATAGTACACATTCGTCAATTGCTTAACTCAACCTTCAAGAACTATATGATATCGTCAAAATTGACAGGTGTATTATTAATGGTATAAAAATGGGCACATGCGATATAGAAATATATTGTAATATGTTTACAATAAATTTATATTTTTGGAAGTAAAATACCCTGGAGTATAAGATAATCTCCACACCTAGAGTATAAGATAATCTCCACACCTGGAGTATAAGATAATCTCCACACCTGGAGTATAAGATAATCTCCACACCTGGAGTATAAGATAATCTCCACACCATCACAAAACTGCGGCCTCAAGTATCTCACTTTCCACAACTTCAACATGTACAACGATGTGATAAAGAAAATGGGAAGAACTGTGGAGTCAGACAACCACTACAAAACTCTTTTGATAAGAATAAGTAAGCGTCAATATTATCAGACTCCCAGTTAAAGATTAACTATACCAACAAAAAAGGAGTAAACATGAGTGGAAAATGAGTATCAGGCGTAAAAAATTGGTCACCTACATATTTATAATTTACCTGTTTGTATCAATTAATAGACAAAGATTGCAAAATTTCTAAACATTGTTCAAGACTCTCACTTTTTTTTGCGTAAAGTGAGGCCGAACCTGTACTTCCCTTTGTCTCAGCTTTCATGTAAACGGTAGATTAAACATATTCCCCTGTGAGCGTAAATAGTGAAGATAAATGCGTTTTACAAACCCCATATTATGCAGCGATGTATTGATGTAGAAAACCCTTTACTAGCATTGAAGATTAGAAAAGGTTGTGATGTCTTATACCAATACGAGCCACAATGCTTCCTGTTTTATAGTAATACCTATTGATTTATTTCAAATGATTTGTATTATATTAATAAAATCTTCACAAAAGTGATAGCTGGTCCAAAGTAACGGGTGTCGTGTGAACACACCTTTTAAATTAAGCATAGGAAATCAAAAATTCGGTTCACATACTTCTTGTCATTGCTGAATTTTTCAAAATATTTTACTTTATATCTTTCAATATTGTTTATGATAAATTTTTTAAGAGTTGCCTTTTGTTCTGTGAATCATTAAGCCATTACACATAGTAACTAGGTATACGTATTAAATATACAATGTAGTAACCATATGTGTTGATAAGTGTTGAGTAGATTGATCACATAAAGATTATTATTCGTTAATGCTATTGTATATGGTGACAATGGAAGTATTCTAAAATAACAATATGTACACGTTTTAAACGTTTTACATAATAGCAACAATTGATGCAATTATAACATATGTTTCACTGATCAATATAATTATTGTGGGTGGTTATATAATATGTGTAGTGTTAATTACATTAAACAATTCGGGGGTGCAAGCAAATTAATTCTGAGATCAATAAAGCGGTCACCAACAAAAGCTAAAATTTGAGACTGAGATTCAGGTACATGTCTAAAATGAGAAAATAAGCCCTATCATTTTGACCTTGAAAAACCATTTTTTAGGTCAATTTAAGTAAGCCTATATTTTGTTTACTGGACTAATTCGAACAAAAATTCAACTTAACCAAAATATTAGGTAATGTATACCATTCGAAAGCTAATTTTAAACTTCGAAAATAAACTCATTGTTAGATATTTGTGCTCAAAGAGAGTATGATGACGTCCTCAATTAAAGTATACACAATAACTGTCATAGTTTGATTTGCAATTCTGTTCATTGCATACCTGTATCACAATTATATGAGCTTATGAACTATGTATGCCTAACGACAATATAATAATTCAGAGTGACTGAATACTGAATGTCAAATGTAAATGAGATAAACCGTAACCTACTTCAGCCCACATCATGGTTTTTCTCCCAAAAAGACGACCATCCTAACTGGACTGGTTTCATGAAGCATCTGATGTCTAAGCAGGACACACTCTACGGAGAGTCGTCTGTAAACTTTCCGCTTATCATCAATTTGAACTCAAAGGACGAAACGTGTATTTTTTCGACCCTACTTTGAGTACTCCAGCAAGCAAAAAAATGTGACTCACATATTTAAACAGTTGATCGAGAACGAACAGCTGGATATATTGAGAATGGAGAGTAATTATGAGAAGGCAATAGAGAATGGTTTAACAAAAGAATAAATATTTGAGATTAGTAATAAAAATTGCATCCATGATGTAAAACATATTTTCTTCATTTAGGACGCGATCATGGAAACACCCCCCTTAAATTAAAAAAAAGGTTGGCTAGAGGTAACTAAAGTTGATTTTGGTTAAATTTTGCCATTTTTTTTTTTTTTTACCATATTATACTCGTCTGACTTTTATAAATGTGTTTATATAAATGTTGAATAATGGTTGTATCATGCAATTTAAACAGTTTTGGAACTGTTGTAGAAAAAAGGTACCCTCACTTCAAAACTTAAAAATATAGACATTACTCTCGAAACTTTTCAGATATTGACATGCGGATTTTGTTAAAATAAAAGACTTCTGTCAACAGAATATGACGTTTATGGCTTTATCTAAAAATTGGAAAAATAGCTAAGGGGGGTGTTTCCATGATCGCGTGCTATTTGTTCAAAAGATGTCAGCTGAATCAAGTAAATCATATTTATCGTTGCAGTATGTCAATTATATTGGTATAATTAAGTAATTCATTATTGCCGAGAGAACTTGCAACTGATCCTTGCACATTAAAACTGTAGGGAAAACGATAAAATTGTTTGCAGCATTGGGACATATAAACTGTGCAAAGTGTTCTCGGGTGTATTTGTAAGGAAATGGAAAGTCTAACAAAAGTAATCCTTGGCTGAAGCAATAAATTGAAGATGGTTACCACGTGTCCGTCGATCTAGTAGATTATGGGCTGGTTTTTGGACTGACCTGACCTGACCTTTTTGGTCTGATCCTGATGCAATTATTGACAACCAAGTGGCGAGTTGACAAGAAGACGTAGATTTGATGATAATGTTAAAAACCTTTCATTAACTTTTAGACAATGAAAATCGGCTATACTGCTGCAATTCAAGAGGCTATAGTTACATTTTCAGATGTTAGAATAGGATCAAACCACAAAAATATTGAAATTGGAAAAAAGGCAGCTTGAACAAGTTCTACACTTAGTTCAAACTAAGAAACTCCTGTAAGATGAACGATAAACGCCTTCACTCTATGTCTTCATGAGTAGTATCAAAACATAAAAGTGATTATGTTTATTGTGACGAAGAAAAAGTCATCGGAACACGTATTCCAGCAATTTTAGATGGTGTTAATTTAACAGAAGCTAAGATGAAAATAAAATATCAATTTCAATCATTATATGTCCTTAACAGAAGTATTATTAGGTAGGTTCTACACAAGTAAGCTATAGAAGACATAATTTGAACGTTGCTCATACATTATAATGAGAATGGCACCTCCTAAACAAACAAAACGTCTTCGAAAACAGAAAATTAATTTATCCGTATCCGTTCCGAAGGAGTCTTTCCAAATTATATTGATTAAGCTTACCTTTCTAATAAATACCCTGCTTCCTCCAATCCCTGAAGAAGCTAAAGTGATTGAAGATAAGTTTTATTTAATATTTGACACTTTTGGGAGATCGATCAACAATTTTAAAATTGATGATTTTAATGTTAATCAAGTATGGATTAAACAATCACTACAATCAAGTCAGGAAGCTGATGATTTGATGGAAACCGATTTTGATGCTGTTCAAATTATTTATACTCTTTCAATCCCAAAATTACATAACACATTTGTCTCATCGTTTTCACGACAAATAGATGGAATCCCAGAAGTTTGCGCTAATTTAATTATGTGTTTACAGGCGCTTCATACTTTTTTTATTAAATTCAAATATTACTTCCAACAAATATTACTTTGATCTTGGTAATATTTTATTTCAAACAAAAGCATTTTGGTAAAAGAGAAAAAACCCTTTTCTAATTTAAATAAAATGTTATAATGTTGAACATATCGTGTCTTATCATGCAAATTTTAAATTAATTTAGAATGATTAGGTAGGATATTTTAATAAATCAATTTGATATTCACTTATTTATTCTTTTTGAACTGTTCTCGTATAAGGAGCTAAAGGTAATCTTAATGTTTTCAATCTTGCTTTCATTGGATATTATAAATCACATTCAATAAAGTATTATTTTCCATTTCCACAGGGAATATATTTAATAATATTATAATTATTTTTAATGTGCTTCTTCTTTAAGTAATTTTTACCATTATTTATAAATTATATTCATAATCACCACCATCTTTAATTTCCATTATTTCTCCATTATATATTGTCTTTTCATACTCATCAGTTTTTTAAGCCATATCAAATTTTTTAAGATAATCATTGTGACATACGCCATCCATATAAATATTTGCATCTAAATAAATTAGTTCAATTTCTCCTTCTTTTCGTCTACACAATCTATCACCTAATACTCCAGAATCTTTTCCACGAATACTAGGCCTACTTTCTATAAATAACTATTTTCTAAAAGATAAAGTATCACACTTTATTACACTATATTTTAATTCACGTTGCTACGTCAATCCAGGAGTACTATAACAATGACAACGATCTATTTCACGATTTGTAATAAATAGTTTTCTAAAATTTTCAAAACAATCAGCTAATAATAATATATCAGTTTTCAAAACAAACAATTGTAAAATCTTCAAAAGTTCTACAATTATATTTATCCTAAATCATTTAAGCATTTCTATAATCTTTATCGTTTATAGATGCTGTTAGTTTAGAATCAAACTCTTCTTTGTAAAGATGTTTTATTAAATATTCCAAAACTATCAATATATTCATAAGGATAAAAACCTTTTCTAAAATCGTTTGGGTTCCACAATTCTTTACTAAATATTTCCATGTGTTCATTAGTTAAAGATTTTGCAACATTAGCTAATGCATTTAGAAAGAATCTATAAGAATCTAAATATATATTATTTTACCATATTAAAATGAAATATAAACAATTGAATTATTTGCAAGAACAGTTTACTGATCGTGATATTCTGCTAATTCTTTAATAAATAAATGTGCATAATAACCACTTAAATTATGAAAGAAAAATGGAATAAAGTTAATTTCAAATATAATAAGTATAAAAATGGCTAACCTATAGACTCACCTGTAAAATAATTATTACCTTTTACAAAATGTACTCCTTCATGCAATTTTACAACTCTTTACAAAAATTAAAATTCTTAGGATTCCGTTATTTATCTTTATCGTTTAAACCTTTTCCGTATCATTAAAATTTTAAAAAATCTTTCCTGTAGATATTTACCTTAAATCAAATATTTTTTTATTACAATAAAAACACATGTTTATTCTTGAAATCTTTTTTCAAGTTAAGGATTAATTAGTAAAGCAATAGGTTTTTCAATTAATCTTTTAAATATTTCATTAATATCTTTAACTGTTGCTACGAAAACTTCAATTACATCTTTTCCTTTTTCTTCACTAGTTCCTTCTTTTTTAGAGTGATAAGAATAATATTCACTTTTTATTAAATGTTCATGTTTACTTTTTACATAAAATGAAAATAAACAAGGAATATTTGTTGTTCCAGTTCCATGTTTCTGATTAACTGTTTCAAAATCTGCATAAAATACACTTTTAAAATAAAAATTATTAAATAAAATTGTTAAAGAAATAATTTTAAAAAGTGCAAAGAAAGTATTTATTTCACATAAACGTAAATGATTAAGATAAGCTTGTTTTTTGACCTATTTTAGTTAAACATCTTTATACATAAATGATTTTAAATTTGTTATCAATGAATAATAATTTTTATATAAAAAAAGATCATTTTTTTCATATTTATCACAAAGATGCTTTTGTTCAAAAATTCAAAAAAATTCAAAAACTGTCAATCCTATTTTATTTAACTTTTCAAACGTTTTATAATCTTTCTGATATATAGGAAAATCAATATCTGTAAAATGTAAGTTATGTTTAATTATTTTATAAAGTTTTACTTTATTTTTGTGACAATCATCTAAAGGATAAAAATGTACTAGAACAGAATAGAGAAAACATGTGTTACAATTATTTTCAATAATAATTACAAATTTACTTATAAAAGGAAGTTTAACATAACTAAAACCAAATATTGATTTAACTGTAAATATTTTAACTGTTAAGTAATGAATTGAATTAAAAGTAAAATTAATACCATTAAGTTTTTTCACTTTCTATTGTTGTCTTTAAACTTTGTTTTAAATAATTAATATCAAAAGAACCACTTTGAATTGTAAATAGCTCTAAAAAAATAGTTCAAGGAATAGAATCATAATTTTCTTCTGAGACATTAACAAAATTAACATTAAATATAAATGAGTGTTTTTTTCCATATTCTATTATTTCTAATACATCTGGTTCAATATAATAAAAATGCATTTAAAATTTCTGAGTTCTTGTAAATATTCCATTCAAAGAAATTTTAACTTCTAGTTTTTTCTTTTTTGTCCTAATTGATTATGTTTTCTTTCAATTTATTCAATTTCATTATCTATATTTGGCATGAAATTGCATACTCTATTTAGCTCCATTATTTAAGATTTATTTTAAATGGGGAAAAATTATTTTTTTAAATAAAGAAATTAAAGGGTATTTTATTTTAATTATTAATATCATTTATTACATTTTAATTATTATTAAAATTTATTAAATTTTAATTATTAATATAATTTATAAAATTTTAATTATACATATAATTGATATGATTAATAATAAATAATAATAAATAATAATAATAATAATAATTATTAATAATAATAATAAATAATATGATTTATTTAATTTTAATATAAATATAATATATTAAATTTTAATTAATAATGTAATTTAATAAATTTTAATTATTAATATAATTTATTAAATTTTAATTATAAAAAATATTTTTATAAAAATGTTAATTAGTAATAAAATTTACTTTATTTTAATTATGAATATAATTTATTAAATTTTAATTATAAATATAATTTATTAAATTTTAATTATTAATATAATTTATTAAATTTTAATTAATAATATAATTTATTAAATTTTAATTATAAAAAATATTTTTATAAAAATTTTAATTATTAATAAAATTTACTTTGTTTTAATTATGAATACAATTTATTAAATTTTAATTATAAATATAATTTATTAAATTTTAATTATTAATATAATATATTAATATAATTTATTAAATTTTAATTATAAATATAATTTATTAAATTTTAATTATTAATGTAATTTATTAAATTTTAATTTTTAATATAATTTATTAAATTTTAATTTTTAATATAATTTATTAAGTTTTAATTATTAATATAATTTTGATATTTTTTTTATCATTATTGCAATTGTTGATACTTTTTATCTCCTAAAATATAATACAATAATATATAACTTGTAAGAATTGTAGTATCATCAAACATTTTATCTTCTTATTTTCCATTTACATAACCATAAATTACTTCATGATCTGGAAAAGCAATTTTCATTTTTCAATTTTTAAAAAACTAGCATTCTTTGCCGTTGAAATATCATATTCATATTGTCTTAAAGTGCTATAATTATTTTATTTTCTACATTAATTAAATAAGATTTTCGTATATATGTTTCATAACCAAACAGTGTTAAACTTCTCCACAAAAAACCCGAGTTTTTTAAGTTAACAATATCACTTGATATTTTTTGTAAATCTTCATTTATTATTTCATTAATAATTATATCATATCACTGAACGTTTTTTAGGTTTTAATTCTTAAAAAACTTTTCAATTTTTTCTTTATTTTGTTTTTAAAAATATTCATAATTATCAATTTCTTCTTCAATATTTTCTAGAGCTTCTTTTTCTTGTTCAGTTATTTGTTCTACTTTTATAGTTTTTACTTCAATTTTTTTTTATTAAATTTTCATTATTATTTTTTTATATTTTCATTAATTATGTTCATACTTGCATTAATTCTTTTCATGCTTTCATCAATTCTTTTTTTTTATTATTAATTTATTTTATGTTTTCATTAATTATTTTATCATTTTATTTCTTTCATCTTGAATAATTGATACAGCTTCTTCTTCAGTTATTTTATTTTCAATAATTTAATTTTCCATTATTTTATAACTTTTTTTTTTTAAAGAAATGACTTTTATATACTTTCAAAGATATAAAAAAAGTATCATCAACTAATGATCCAAAAATATCTTTATAAACTCCCATTTTTTATTATTTTAGTATTTCATCTCTCATTTCTAAAATAAAATTATTGAAATCTTCTGATTCTTCTTTACTTTTTTGAAGATAAATAAAATATTTTAGAAAATAAGTAAAATAAATGTCTGTTATTGTTCTATAAAATACTTCTTTATTATTAGAGAAAGCCATGATAATCGTTGATCTAAATATAGCTGATTGAAGAGCACTAATTCCTCCTCAAATTGCTGGATAAATGATAAAAGTAGCTCCGCCAGATATGTCTCTTAAGCAGATAGAAACAATTTTTAAAAAATATTTAATTTTCTCCATTTATTTTTTATAGAATTAAAGTAATCAATTTGTTTTTTTTAATATATTCACTAGTTAATTCTTACATATAAATTCTAGTATTCAGTCATTTAAAATAAAAAATATATAAATAATATAAAAGGAAAAGCTTTATGTTTTGGTTATAGAATTGATGTTGTTCCTATTTTAAAAATGCCAAATGTAAAATATGTTATATATATTGATGATAATGAATTGGGTTATACAACTAGCGCTTTAATATTCGTTTAAGAATAATTGGATTTAAATATGAACAAATTTATTTTTATAAAAAAATCTTTAAAACGAACTGTTCATTAGCCTACTGGTAAAGAGATATAAGACAAGAATCACATAAAAAATTGGTAAACAAAATGAAATTATTATTTTAATTGGTTTAATAATACCTTCATACATTTTAGAATGTATTCAACAAGATTTTAATTTAATCGTAAGTGATTCAAATGATTATACAGGAAGCAAAGAATTCTTTTAAAACGAAAAAACAGTTTATGAAATAAAAACTAAATCGCATTCTATAAAAATAAATGAACTTAAAAACTAAGTTTAAGCCTATTGAAATATCTTCTTGCTTTCTTTTGTATTTTAGAAGTACTCCAATATTGAGTATCAGAAGTACAAAATATTATCTTTATAGAAATAAAAATCTTCTTTATCAGCTTTAAAAATAGCTGAATGATGAACATTTCTTTGTTCGGAAGTATATATTTACAATTGCATAATATTTATTTATATATTTTAAAGATTATATCGATTATAATTTTTATTGCTAACATTTGTTTCGTAGTATTTCGATCAGGTTTAAACCCCGCTTGATTTGGAAGGAGAATATGTTCAAATCTTTCACGCATTCGCAAAAGTAGAATTTGTTTAAACAACTTTGCGTTGGTTTGCATGAGTGCCATTCCTCACTGATTTGTGATTACAATGCTATTTCCTTTCTTTGGGATAGCGAAAATAATTAACAGTTTGAACTCTTCTGGAGGCTAATGAAGAGTGACATAATTATCTATAATATAAATTGTCACATAATTTGATTACAGGAAAATTTGGCTAGAGTCTACAATAGTATCTAAATTTCATAAGTAAATCACAGTTTCGACAGAGTGGGTCTCTGAAACAATTATTGTATTATACCCCCAGCTTTAGCTGAAACAATAAACAAAGATATCAAAAGTCCAACACAACAATGTATCGTCATAAACATGTATTATATTATTATATATTTTGACCATACCTATTTTTTTTAAATGCTAGATTTGAATGTTGCTTATTAATATTATTAAAAACTGCCATAGTTAAATATGTTTTTTCTTTACATGCCAATTCATATATTATAACCTTTGTTGTTAACTTGATATCAATGGCTGAATTATATTTATGTATATTCCGACCTTATAAATTATATATATTTTAATTATATATGAATAATATTTGGAAAAATTTGCATTGTAATTAATAATTTGTTGTATTAATTGTATTTGAAGTAAAAAAGAAACATATGTGTATTTAAATAAAACACAAAGTCTTTCGACAAACACATGTGTATTTAGATAAATCACAGAGTCTTTCGACAAACACATGTGTATTTAGATAAAACACGAGTCTTTCGACAAACACATGCTTATTCAGATAAAACACGGAATCTTTCGACAAACACATGTGTATTTGGCAATAAATATAGTGTGTTTCACAATATACACAGAGTATTTAATTTTGACCTCTCTCAGCCACCATAATAAACTGCGTTTTTGTGGTTTTCAAACATACACATGTGTAGTTCTTGGTTGCATAATCAATTCTACAAATCATTGTTTATGTTTAAAATTGCAAATTATATAACTAATTATTTTGTTAAAATTCTATTTTCTACTCTCAAGAATACAGGGTTGTGTATAATCTGCGCTAGAATTTTACCCTAAAAAAGTTAAAAGTGCATATATTAGCTAATTAATCAATATAATATCAAATTGAGGTATACCTTTAGATACAATGTTTACATGTGCCATACTGTATATTTTTATTATGAAAAAATTAATATTGTAAATACTGTTGAAGAATAAACAAATCACTAGTTGTGTTGCGAGTAACACTCATTGCATATAATGTCAGAAAGAACAGTATAAGTTGGCGAATGCATTATACCATATATGCATGCTTGCTTCAACTATTATGCTGTTGGAGGTTGACATTTTGGCTGTAATTCGTCTTTATTCTATCGAATTTTGCCTACTGTTATAGATAAGTTGTAAAACATTTTTTACAGATATATGTTAAATCAATTTTTACCTGTTACATTGGACTCATCAAGGACAAAGTATGTGACTTATTCTGTGATGACGTAGCGATTGGATTTAGGATCAACGTTAAGAATTGTGGCATTGTCAGTATCATATTATCTACATATCAAAGCACCAGAATACCTTTATTACAATTTCCCCAGGCTTTGTTGGGAGGTATTGTTATAGTATAATATGCGGCTGTCAAATTCGATTAGAATCTCGTCAACATACTACCTAGACAATTTGTGGTATATAGGCCCTTCTGCTTGTGTTGTATTTTTATGTCTTAATTATAATAATCAATTTTGAGTATAAATGGTGGAATTTATATTTACATTGTATGCTAGAAACCAACATTATCCTTCTTGAGACCGATTCGAATAGTCTTTGTATTCCCCTGAACCGTACAAACTTTCTTACATAGGTTGAAAATTGATTTTCAAACATACCAATCAACAATCTGTTATAGAAGGAATCTCGTTTAAAGTGTATGTGTTTAACCAGTTGCTCAACATAGCAATCACTTCAATTGATCCTTTCTTTTACAACTAACTCACATGTAGATACTATGTGAAGTTTACGATGGTAACTATAGTGATTATGACAATCGGCTCTTCTTTAATAAACAATGAGTGAAATTGTTATGTTTAGTTATTCTGGAGTAATATTTTGCAATGATTTAGGGAAGGACTTAAACAAAGAATTAAATCTTTTGAAACTTTAAGTTTTATTTTTTCTAAAACAATCCGTTGATTCTATAATAGATTGTCTATAGAAGCATACATAATATTTTAGACACATACTGTATGAACGATTAAGTTTTATAGAAGCCGACCATAAATTAAGTTATTTTTTTATTTAATTTTAAAACTATGTAACTTTATTTTAGCGTGATGGGCTATTATTATCTTGACATGGTTGATGTGGCAGTATTTAGTGCCGATATTTATGTTAATTTCTTTTCTCATAATAAATTTTCCATTTTAAATAATTTGTTTTGATTATTTACATCGTTTTGCCATTTCAGATTGGATATCATCGCTGATACTTTTTCCGTCCATCTACGAATACAGATTTAGAATCGCTGCAAAGTCAAAGTTACATAATGAACACTTAATTCGTGGGGACTGGTCCATATGGAAAACCTATAAAGACACTTACAGAATCATTGGTAAATTAAATGATAACAAGTCATATATAAATCTGGAAAACTACATAATTATTTATAAACATAAATAAAATCTAAGTACTATGGTTACTCAGAATAACAAAAATGGGGGTTCGCACTAAAGGCGAATATTTGTATAAACTACTTTCAAACATTATACCTATATATTAGCATGGTATTGTGATAAAATGATGCTACAACAGTTACTACTATTAGACCATATCAAAATGCGCTCAAATTGTCAAGAATTAATAAAGTGAAAATATATTTAACTAATAAAAAAATGGTAATTATGATACTTGAGAGGCACACATGTACATTTAAGTATGCCTACGATCTTGATACTATGCTGATGAAACACATTTCTTTATTATCAGCTAAATATTTTAAAACATATGAAGGAAGAGTGTGGTGTGGTTAATACATATACTTGAAATCTGTGGGTTAATATAACATATACATCATGTTATAGTTGTCTTAACAGATCTTATTAATAAATAAAATAAATTGATAAATAAAAAATTATGAAAACATTTACCTGACTATTTGCTTTTTTAATGGTAGATAATTATAAGATAACCAAAACATATTTCACAATTTTTTTAAATTTTAGAATATACGAACGTGTAGAATTCTCATGTTTATTTAAAGAAATTAATGATTAGTTAATAAGTTCGCTTGTCAAGTATTACGTATAATCTACTTGAACTATTATATTATACCGTACGTTTTTTTTTTTTGGTATAATTATTTGTTGAATATTATCTGATACTATGTTCTGTTTCCATTTCTCAAGAAGAACACTCGTGGTAATATTATCAAGTATAATGGTAAGTATATAAATACATTAAACAAGAACTTCCACAAATAAAAGATTGTCATAAGTGACTCACCACTATAACTACATAATATCTCGAACAAATATTTCAGCAGGTGTACTTCTAATAAAAGTTATGATAATTGTACTTTTTGGTTGGCGTTTACATTTAACAATGTACATCTTTATAATATTATGTAATTTTGATCTTAACAGATCATATGAAGCATCTGAGTGAGTTTGGGTAGGGTTGCCTATAGCTAAAGCTTGCTAGTCTCAATTTTTTATGGTATAACAATAGTGAATGATGTCGGTGTACTATGGTGAAATTGACTCTGTTAGGACGTCTCATTCACTTCCAGAAGTATAACTATAAACGCAGAAAGTGCAAGGAATGGACAGATAATCGCGATAGGTGATGAGTCTGGAATAACAACCCGAAGAGGGCGTATTGCTATATTTGCTGGGATTGGCAACAGTTGATTAACCGAAGGTGTAGGGGTAGGAATCGGTCATGATTTCCTCTATATAACCGCTATAATTATTTTCTTGTGACTGAGCATTTATTCCGGTTACTATGGTGGTAGTGGTTGTTTGCAAAATACAATGTAGTTCAGGATGTGTTATGCATCATAGACTTCATTAAGGTTGAGGCAAGCAACCAATCCTCAGATAGACCAGACGGCTCTCAAAGGCACTGTGGTTGTGATGGCAATATGCTAATGGTACTTAAAATAAAACATAACATAAAACAAGCGGAGACAAACCACCCTCCTTATGCAGCCTCCAAAGTTAGCCCTTTGAACCCGGATGGGACGAACGCTGTCCCAAGATATAACACTTTATGCCCGCCAGATGGGACGAACGCTGTCCCAAGGTGGTTATATATATTTAGATGCCAATTTTTCCACACCTAACCTATTAAAATGCATCACTATAGCCGGCGGTTGCATTGTATTGACTAAAGCACACCCATGTGTAAGTCAAGACGAGATTCAATCAGCGGATTGGAATCAAGTACTAGTATCTCTGTATGCAGTCTGTGTTTTGTCTACGTCAGTATCTGCTAGCCACATTTCACTTGTTGTTGTCAGTGACAATAGAGCACAATAAAGAATCTGCAACAGTCCATCGTCTATCTGTACAATATGTAAGCTTCGAATTTTTTCCGATAAACCAACATCACTGTTTAAAAACCAATGAATGGCGGCTATGCTTGGCTTGTGAATTTGAGACAGCATTGGAATTCTAAGGAAATATTGTATAATGTCATTCTCGGCAACTTAATTTAACAAGTGTTCAGTTCATGGGATTGGAGGAATGTGAACAGTTTTGAAAGGCAGCAGTTGTGAACTCAACGCGCTAGTTTGACAAATGCAGAATTGACATTTGTAGAAGTTATTCAGCCTTTCACAACAGGAATAATCCTCATGCTGGACAGTGTCGAAAAAATTTAAAATGTTCAAGTTCTGCTAGTTATGAAGCATATTGTGACTGGTCATGCTGGTTATCTACTAATGTTCATACCTTTAGCCGCCAGCTCCTCAGTAGTGGAAATAACCACCTCATTTGACCCGGGGTGGAAGTTGTGGATTTGGTCAATAAGAAAAGCAATCTAACTTACATTGGTGAATGAGTTCAATTCCCATATGATTAGGACACCTTTCCAGGGGAAGTAGTTAAGGATATTGCTGGGCCACCCAAAGAGTATTGAGTGAAAGTGATGCATTCTTGGGGCTCTATTGGCATTGGCCAAACTGGGATGACATCACTCTGTACCCCGCAGAAGGCGTCATGCGTGTGATTGAACACCCAGTTTTCGTTGGCTCCCGTCGACAATATCGTTTTCCTAATTTAAATTAACTGACATAACTTTTCTCTGTATTTATATTTCTTAAATTGTTCGTATGCATACAAATACTCTATATTAAAAATATATTCCTCTTTCTCTACAATGGAATTTTATTTACTATATAATGGTATCATTACTTTAAATAATAAAGGTGTATAGAACAATTATCAATAACGTGGCACAAATTGAAACGATCATATTGAAACGGGCGTAACACACAAAAATAAAAAGGAAACTTATCGAAGTCAAAAACGACTGATGTGTAACTGTTAAATTTGTTCATAGGAGTTATAATCGTATTTGAAAATATATTTCTATGAAAGTTGTGTGATTTGGTTCAAAGTCTTTATTTAATTAGCTTTTATTATTTTAAAAATTATTTGTATTATTTTGAAACGAGCATAGTAAATAATGTAATCTAATATCAGAAAATATTTGAAGAACGAAAAATATACTGAATATTAAGATAATATTAGTAACATAATGGTTTAAAACTATTCCTGTATTCGCAATCTATAACCAAAAACATTTATGAAAATGTCTAAACTGAAACGAGCGTAACAAATGGAATTAAAAATATGTATGTTTTTCGGCGGGTGTAGTGCGATTGCCTGCTCTATGAAAGATAGATCGCTATGATCATCATGCAGTTTTTTGGATTTAAACGGTTGAAGGCATCGTTCGCAATATTTGTTTGCGTGAGCCCGTTTGGAATTGACCTTTCTCCTGCGACATGCAAATAATCGGTTTAGATTTTCTATTAATATGCAATTTGTCCGCAGCTCTAATCACTCTTACCGAGTGGCTTTAATTTTTCTCATCCCACTCGAGGAAATTTAAATAGATGCCAGAATTATGCCGCTCAAAGGTTATGAAATCACTGGCATTAACAGGTGATACAATTCCTGTCCAGTTATACTTAGCTAGATAAATATAAATTGTACTTTTGATGTTTATATCGATGATTCTTTTTAAATTCGTTAACTGAAGGCAGTCAATAACAGAATACTTGAAGCATTGATCTCATGTAAAGTATTATTAAAGTTCAGAACAAGCCTGCTTCTTATTTAGTCGACTTGGAAGTGCAGCATTATCTGCTTTACCACGGTAATCAGGCACCGAAAAGTGTTTGGTTGAACGCATATCAAAATAATTTACTCCCAATATCGTCCAGTTACTTCCACCTTAAACAAAATGCTCCACTTTTGCGAGTAGTCCGTTGATAATCTTATAAATACAATCCAGAGTGAGAACAGTCGCTTCGAGGGAAAACATTGAATTTTTCTGCTAGATGACTTCACCATCTGAATCCAGCTGAGCGTTTCTAACCTTTAGGATTGGGTGCACTTTACAATCCTCTCGAGTAGTAGCCAATATCTGAAATGTTGTAGAATTAATCAGCGGAGTAGCAGCATGAAAAAGTCAATAGGTTGCATATCCTCAACGCCTGGAATGAACCGTATGTATTGCTTCCTCCGGCGTTAGCTCGTTGTGGCATTTTCCTACAAATACGATTGGAATGGTGGGTAATTCGTCCGGAAAACCGTCTATTGTATGCATGTTTAGCATTTCAAGAGAATTAAAATATGAACTACATTGTCCACATTTAAATATATTTATAAACGTTGGTAAAGAAGACGTTAGTCGGCGAGATGTGCACGGCATTTGACCATCGTTAACAATATCACTTATGACGGCAGATGTATCTACATAAAGCGTTTGTATCACAAACAATATCGTCTGTAACAATGGCGTCTCAGCCACTTCATCAGTAATGTTATTGCTTACATCCTGCAATGTTTCGATAGAAGGATCATTCACATCAAGATAGAGACAAGCCCGTAATTGATTGATGAAATCTGGTTCGGATTCTGCGTTGCTTCTTATGTCTAGAGGAGAATAAATAACATCAACGTTTACTACTGTATTAGCCGGATCGGATAACAACCATGCAAGCAATTCGGACTCGTAATCCATTCATCAGCCCACAATTGTTCGATCTCCTCTGGCTCGGATGCCGCAATAGATGTTTCGTGTAAAATTTGTGCAATTGCAATTGAACCCTTGCGCAAGGGTTCAATAAAAATATTTGTTTCTATAAAATATTGAATATTGTGCCAGCCTGTACCATGATCAAATTTCATTCTCCTGATGAATTCTTTCCTCCTCCTCCTCACTGCTTGAAATATTGGAAATATTTCTGAATAAGGAATTTATTATTAAATAGAAATAGTAATAAGTCGCGAATTTAATTAATTCCGAATGAAGTAGGAGTAGTAGTAGTAGTAGTAGTAGTAGTAGTAGTATTAGTAGTAGTAGTAGTAGTAGTAGTAGTAGTAGTAGTAGTAGTAGTAGTAGTAGTAGTAGTAGTAGTAGTAGTA
>JAUZND010044377.1:0-20455 GCA_034780555.1 Coelogynopora nodosa | reverse complement strand
AATTATCTCAACTCGTAGTTCCTTTGACAATACCATGACTTATAATGACTAAATTACGCTGTAAACTGAAGATTATTAAAATTAAAATTTTAATCGATCCAGAATTTCTATACTGAAGATTATTATGACTAAAGTGCGCTGTAAACTGAAGATTATTCAAATTCAAATTTTAATCGATCCAGAATTTCTATACAAAATTTCTATGTA
The DNA here is from genome assembly GCA_034780555.1 of Coelogynopora nodosa. NCBI lineage: Eukaryota > Metazoa > Platyhelminthes > Proseriata > Coelogynoporidae > Coelogynopora > Coelogynopora nodosa. Next base: position 20,248 of record JAUZND010044377.1, on the reverse strand, counting down.
TACATATAACATTGTCATTTTTCCTATGATGCGTGACTTTATGAACACCCTGTATATAATGAAGCTGATTACTTTAATACAATAAAAAGTTTATACAAATGCTTAATACAATGTCATGCATGGTAATTCTGGAATATTTTCAAACAAAAAATATCAATAAATATCAATTATACAGATTTATTATTTCTTTGATAGTTTTTGCTTTTCATATTGACACACTTACTATATCATATAATTATGTTGTTATTAATAAATTAAAATATCAAATAAAAATAACCAATAATTAATTAACATAGTATATTACAAGAACGTCGAGAACTTTCATACTTTTCTAAACTGTAATATTCTAGAAATATTAAATAGTACAACATAATATGTTTATTACTCTTGTAATATTATAAGTTAACTAACTCAATAAACTTATGAAGTTCTCATGTATTTTGTAAAAATAATTCAGGGTTCCATACTATATTTCATTATAAAATTACATTTGATAATGCTTATTTTACTATACGAATCGAGTTTAACATTTCTGCACCATCGCATCAACAGTCTGTAATATTTGTTCATTCGTTCATTTTAATACAACCATGCAAAGAGGACTTGTTGCACCACAATCTTTCTCAAAACGGTAAAAAACGGTAATTTAAGGGTCTCAAATACTTACCATTTTGGTAAAAAACGAACAAAATAGTAAAAATGAAATAATGTAAATTATGTTGTACTGTTATATTATAGCTCCTACAACATTGAAATTTATATCAAACCAAAACACAGTTATACTGATTATATTTTGACGTTTGTATTACTTGTACATAGCTAAAATCAGGAGACATGAACATCTGAAAGTTTTAATAAAAATGGATAATGCCGTATAAAACATGTGGATCTACTCAGTTCGGCCTTACACAAAAATAAATTTCACACTAGAAACCATTCATAAAGTACGCATGCTTAGAAGTGAGTAGGGGGGGGGTTTACTGCACTGATGGGGGAAGTGGGGTCAACATTTTTTAAATCTAAGCGTACGTACTTCGTGGTATGGTCTCGAAATTTAAAAATTATAATTGTACATATTATGTATAGCAATCATGTCTCAAGAATTCGCACTAAATGACAACGTATGAGATTCACAATTCATCCGTCTAGTACATTAAAATGAAAGTATGAAAATAACATACACGTCACAGAATAATTAAGCTAATTTGAAGAAAAATTATTTTCGTAATCAAGTAGAATAATATAATGCAAGAGACTGAATTTAAACATATCATATTTGGATCAAACAGATTCAATAGTATATCTTAATATCGATGATTCAAGTATATGTTACATATAAATTTAAAAATGTATGAACATATGAATGCATTTCCCTTAAAAATTTCCATACTAAACGGTACGAGTTCGCCCATATAGATATTAGATTAAAATGCCTTTATTTGAATTAGTTAATCAGTTTATAAGAAATTATTCTTTTAAACAGTTATATCTCGTACACCATTTATATATATATTGCAACATAGATCGGCCAATGCAACTTTGAAAATAATGAAAAACATTATCAGGTTTTTACATTTCAATATTGTACATAACAATCACTATATAATTTACAAAGACATACGCAACAATGAAATTCACACAAAATAAATGATATGAAACTGCAGGTGCACCAACAATTAATTTTATACAGCAAAATATAATGCAAACACAGTGCTCGATAATAGACACAATAGACACGTTTGATAAATCAATCGTTTTGGTATACCGATCAGTATTAGATGTAAATGAAAGATTATATAAAGTAAACTGAATTATTTACCAAAGTATGTTACCATCACACCATTTACGGAACTGTGGAATCATAATTTTGTAAAATTTGAATAAATCTATTGATTGAAGTTTTTTTTCATTTTTTTAATGTAAGCCAAGAAACACACTGAATATCAGTATGCAGACATGTTTGCATTATAAGGAAAAATCAAGTAACCATTTACAAATACACATTGAAATACATTGATCAACTACAATCAAAGTCTAAAGGCACATGTTGACAATGCTAAAATCGAAAGCCAAAGCAGTTTCAAATGATGTATCATGACAGAATATATATCCATGTAGCTCTTACGTAAGATGGGGTAATTATTAGAGAGGAACCTTCTGGTAACATCTTGATAAATCACAATTAGGGAGAATGAGGAAAAGATAAATAAATAACAATAAAGGGGGTAGGTACGTCAAGATGATGATTAATATAAAGTATAGTTTAGCAATAAGCAGTTACAAATATTTGTTGATTTTTACCGGATAAAATATAGACATAAGTATTCCAATTTTAAAATTAAAATTATATTGTAATAAACTACAAATATACATTGATTTTCATGTGGTGTTATTTTAATCCAATATTATAAAAATTTATTTTATCTAGTGTAAACTTAGACTTTAAAAAAGTTAGCTTCATTATTCTTTCACTTTAGGTATTGGTCTGTCTCTTTTTGGCTGATTTTATCGAGTATTTTCTAGGAAGTTATACTCTTGTTTTTTCCAGTTTACAAAATTTCCACTCCTTTGTCTTTTGTGTATCTTTTTTGTCGATTTTCTTTGTTATATAGTTACCCTTTCTTTTGATTTATATTTTATTAATTCTGATTGATCACGTTTCTTTCTATCTGGTGAGCTGATTTTGCCTGATGGTTCCAATCAAATCTATAGTGTATATATTATATCAAATTTGTTTTGGGGGACGCTTCACGCCCACCCATCCGTGATGGCGTTCCTAACGTTAGTTATTTATACATTACGGTATAACTTTTAAAAACACTAGGTACATTAATAGAAATCACATAGGAACTAATCTCCAATATGACATTGTTACAAACGATAGTACAAAATAACAATTTAATCAAATTAATATTTAAATGATAACGAAAACATATAATTTTTAACCCAAGACATTGGTTTTAACCCACCAAGTAATGTGATTTCCTCTACGATATCCTGATTGGTCAATGAAGACTTTCGCCTGAAGACAGTGCCATTGGCTGGTGACTCTTCACGTGATAATAATTCATCTTCATCTTCTTCAATCACTGTTAGTTGCCCATCCGAATCTGGATAAATTAAAAGTCAATTGTATTACTTTGTCATTGATACGACAACTTCTACAGATAAAAAAGATTCAATTTAAACTTATTGACGTAAACATATATTTTGTTAGTTTGCGATATTTGTTAGACTTAGAAATAATCTAAGTATTCTCTATCAATAAAATTATACAAATATAACAATATAATTTTTATAACATGAAAAATAGCGTAAAATAAAAATTAATTTAATAAAATTTTAATATAGCAATATTTTAGTTGAATATATAAATATTACATATAGCCTTAAAAACAAGCTAAAAAATAAAATAAAAAACACATAGTATCATCATCTATTAAATTGTAAAATTGTTTCGTATATATTTTATAGTTTAATATATTTTAAATTTCGTGTTTATTTCAATGACTCATAGAAATATTCATGATTATTTTCATCTATTTACAGGATATAAAACTTCGAATAACGTCAAATACTTTTCGATGGCATTTTAAAGTATTTGGTAGGGAGGAACTAAGGAGCACCCATAACAAAAATTGTATCGGCTACACCTAAATTGTGTATGTATATGCAGTCATCATGAGGTATTTTACTCCGCAATCTTCATTGAGCAAATAGTTTTAAGTCTTAGTGTCAAAAACGCCGTTCAATTTACAATTAACTGAAAATTTTAATCTAAGGTCATTTGTATATATAAACTATAATTTTATTGATTCTATCCATTTTTTTCTGCTGTATATATGAAGAAAACCGTTATAGATTAGGTGCTCAATCAATAAATAGTGTGTATAATACGCAATTTATATTGAATTTAAATTATGGTAATGCTTAAAAACAGTATACAGTATATATACAACATTTACAGAGCCAATGATCAACTTCATTATCAGAAACTACGTTCAAATTGATATAAAAATCGTAGTTAAAAATAAAATGAAACATTTTCATTAACAGTGAGTATTCGGTGATGCGCGCATATATCGACGAGCACAACATAATGATTTTTGACAATGGAGTAAGCTTTTAGCACATTACCTTTTTAACGGTTTTCGTAACTGCCAAAACGGCAGAGATGACAAAAATAAAGATTCTAGCCAATTGTATGCGTTTGACCATGAAATCTTGTTTTAAAGCAGTGTAGAATGAAAAGGTCATTAAACACAATATTTTTTGGAATTTAATCATAATTTGTTATCTTAAAAATATAAAACCCCCTTACCGAGCAATTGGTGCTTTTGAGGCTAACATATTATTACATATAACAAACATAAATGACTAAATGCATCTCATTCTCTCTCTCTCTATCTTTCTCTCTCTCTCTCTCTCGCTCTCTCTCTACGCAGTAGTTTGAGCTCTTTCCACCAGCCTCACCTCTACGCTCCAGCATCGGGGGTGACGGAGTCCTTTCTTCGATGGCCCCCCTGGTCTGTCCTCCTTCAACACCGCCCTCCTCGAAGTACTGTGCGAGTTGAGCCTCATCATTGTCATCCTCCTCCCCAAGGCTAATGTCTTCACGTCGTGGCTTTGGTAGGCCTTTAAAGAGACGGGGAAACAGTTGATATTTAACAGATGTAATCCCGAGCAATTAATACTTCTATTTCATGCAGACATCTTGCCAAAAACAGTTACAACCCTTTCTAAGCACCGGATCTCTTTCAATATGTAAGATTAGAGTCAAATCTAAGATGTATTAAAAATCACCACATTCCATTCCTCAGCACCACAATAAAACAAATAATAAAGAATAAGAAATTATCAAAGCGACTGCGCCAAATATTGCTAAAAAATATGATAATATCAAAATATTTTTTCAAGTAAAATTAACATTCGGAACCGAACTCCAGAATGACTAAACAAAAATAATTTGTTATCATCAAACAACAAATATTTATTAAAATACATATAAAATCCAATTATAACTCTATAAAGCAGATCGGTAATGATGAGAAAGCGAGTCAAACATGTGGATGAAAAAAACAGCCTACCAATCCATTGGGCAAAACTGAACTTGGGACCGACCATAACATTTATTTATTAAAAGAGTGACTTTGGTGTGGGACTTCGTGAACGCACCGCGTGTCTTGACCTCGAGCAATTGCAGAGCGTGGTAGTTGCCTAGCAGGTCGAGCAAATGACGCAACCTCGAGGCCAGATTGGCGAGATTGCCCATCAGACTCTCCTCGTCGAAGATGGACACTCCCTGGGTGTCGGTCGGTTGAATCGAAGCGCTCGAAGATAAAATTCGCTTCATTGGAGACTGGAAATGGCATAATTGAGTATTGAGTTGGATGGTATAATCAAATGAGTATATTATTTGAGATATACAAATAAAATGAAGGTTATCCACAAATCCAAAACCAAGAAAAGATATCCTGATAGCATCCCAAATATATTTAAAAAATAGGTCGTATATTCTAAATAGTGTTCCAACTATTTTTTAAACAAAGTTAGTTTAGATTTCGTAGAGTAAGAGATTTGTATTTATAGTTCTAGTATATTATTTGACATTTAAAACATTTAATACAGTATAGTTCATATGATAAGGTATCCCAATTAATCAATTGAAAAAATATCGTTCCTTTTTCTGTATATGAAAGATAAACATCATTGCACAAAGTTGTTTAATGAATTAATAGAATTAAGTGCGAAATTAGACCTGTCCACTGACAGACACATTTTTTGGATGAATAAACCATTTTGAAATAAAAATAGATAAAAATGAAAAATAAGTATTCTAATTTCAAATAAATATTTTTAATTTTAAACAGTGGAATCTTTTAATTCGAATTACAGAATATTCTAGCATATTAATACGAATAAAACTAAAGGTCCAAATGTATGAATCGATTAGGAATTATTGTCGGAAGCAGCTCGGTTATTTGCAACTACATAAGCACAAAAATAATTACAACGTGTTTAATTGGGATGTTTTAAATATTGAAGATTAATTAACTTATAAAAAATAAATTCACTAATATATAAATAAAACAATTGTTTCTTTTCATTAAGACATTTAATGAAAATGTTCAGTTTAAATATAACTTATACGGGTCGGAAATATTAAATATGATCCGAATGATAAATATATATAAGTTATTTCAATAAATTATATATAAATGTATTCTATGCACACATTACATTTCCTATTTTTTGTCATATTTATATATTTGATATTATTATATTATAATAAGTGTACAAAATATATCTGATATCAACCGCAATTAACTATTTTTTCAATGATTGAATAATTAATAAATTACTATTATTTATTTTACAAATAATGTACCATTTATTATCATGTCAAATAACAGTATAATAAAAGCTACAACAATTATACTATTTAATGATCGTGTTTGTTTTTTAGCAATGCCAATAATATCGCACAAAAGAAGAAATAGCCGGAAAATAGACCACAAAACACAGCCAACCAACCTTGGGCCCGTTGGTCTGATCAGCCTGATCCCCCGCCGCTCTACCGCCTGCGCCGCCACCACCTCTGCCGCCAGTATTGAGCCCCGACTGGGCCGAGCCGTGAGAGGGCGTGTGACTTAGCGCCCCGTGGGCGCCCAGGAAGTCGCGCATCATCCGGAACTGCTCCCGATACTGGGTCTGCAGCAGGAGGCACTGCTTGATCCGGCCCACCAGCGTGTCCGCCTTGAAACCGAGCTCCTGCGCTGTGAGCACCTCCTTGCCGCCACCGCCGCCGCTGGGACCTCCGACACTGCCGCCGTGGAACACACCGCCGCCGCCGCTGGCCTTGGGCCCGCTGGTGGTCGCGCCGTTGGCTCGAATACTCTGCCGGGGAGGAAGGGGATTTGAGCAAATAATAATTCACCATTCAAAGGTGCTACGCGCATAATTTAAACTTGTCATCAAATACGATATTTATACATATCAATTTAGTGTAAAGAAAGTTGCACATTTGTGATAATTATATTATAGATCATAACCACTCAATTTTTTAACAATAAATTATGATTAACGAAAACGTTTAACATTTATTTATAATGTATTTCATAAATTAAAAAATTGCTTTTTTTAAAAATAATATGCTACAGTCTATGATAAATTTGTATTTTAAATAAAATAGTGTTAAATTTTATTAAAAATTATATACTGTATATCGTTTCCATTCATGGAACAAAAATATAAATTAAACATCCAATGATTAAAATCAAATTAGTTATATGACTTTTATTTATATTATGCATAATCCATATTAAATTGGTGTATAATTTTGTGTAATGGTGCATAAATTGTTACTATACTGTAAACTCAAAATTATACCAATTTTTGTTTCCTATAAAATATATAGCAAAGAAACCATACTGTTGAATTTAAATATTCCAATTTATCCATTGTATAATGGTATATTATACAAAACAACGAACATTACAATACAATATATATGTCGTTAATCCATTTAATATAATTTAACCCAAGTTGCATCAGAGGCAACTCAGAGGCAGGAGAAGGGATCAAGTTAACCCACCAGCATTTAGCTTAAGCAGATAACTATTCTCTATTAATTTAGTGCATAACGGTGTAGATTTTCAATCAAATTCTAATTATATCAATGGTTTTTTAGTCAACTGTTTAATTAGCTGTCCATCTAGCGACAAAGTTGTGCTGATTATAATCAATTTAATTAGTGAAACAATAAAGTTAAAAAAGTTATAGGCTAGTTCCTCGAGGAGCGATCCTACATTTAGAATCGAAGCTATTAAAACACATAAAAATAATATGAAATCGGAAGTGTATTCAAAATTATTAGATATTGAGCAATATAGGATTACTCAACAGGTGGGTTAATTTAACCCCTGTCTTGGTGCTTTTATAGTTGGGCATAATTCACAACGTTCATTTAAAATAGATAAAAATATCACTCGACAAGTAACTTCATGCAAAATGTATTTTACAGATAATCCACCAAAGTATTAATAGATATATATTTATTGAAAAATATTAAATATAGCAGAATAATATCCCGTTATAAAAAACATAATTTAGTAAATCGTAAGTAATTATATATTATTTTTATTATCACAAAAGAATTTATTTATTGTAGACTGAGACATGATTTCACTAAAAATCTATATGATTTCATTGTACGAGTACATAAAATATAAGTTGTACCTTGAGTTTACTCTCATAGAGATTTTTGAACTGTTTCGAGGTCATTTCGGTGAAATCTTTTGTTTCATGTCGCTTCAATTCCTCCTCAACTATCTTCCACATTATGTCAACGTCAGCTTCAGACAAGCAAAGTTCCTTCAGATAGTTCTTCATTAATATCACAAGTTGGTTTGTGATCTGAAAATCCAAAACAATATATTATACCGTAAGGCAATGATAAAGAATTGAGCAAAATACTGTAGCATAATAAAGCATATAACTTTTTTAGTTTTAAGTCTTTTTTTATCAACAATTGTTTTAATTTCCCATCGGAAACCTTTATCGTCTGTTTTAGTTAATTTCTTTCTAGAAAATGTCGAATCGGAGTTACTTACATTGTATTCCGGTAATATGCATCTTCTTTGACTAAAGTATGTTGACGATGTGATTTTTGTTGCCTATGAATCTTTTAATTTTGACAGTTTTTTCTTTCTTTATTAACTGATTATACCTCACTATTAAGTTCACTTTTAAAATTGAGACCAATAATTCCATTCCCTTTTTTGATGTTTTAATTTTGAAATCTAGATCCTCTCATTACCCATAGAAATGCCCTTTTAAATTTATTTCATAATTTAAACAATACTACTTAGGTTCAAAAGCTCGGGCGTTCTAACAAACATTTCTTCTATAAGTGGTTTCATTTTATTTATTAATAAAAGTGTATATATTCATTACATATATTATAATATACAATACATTATATAATACACTTTTTTCAACTACGAATATTCACTCATGCCCAATCGCTTTTGCAATTTTCTAGTCACTACAGTCAGTAGCAATAAACGAACGAACCTTGACAAACAACTGCCCCAGAAAACCGGACCTCGAATAGTATCGGGAGGCCGAGTCCATCTGACGCATGGCATTGAAGATTCCGGGCAGAGCCACTGTGAGAATGTACAGGGGATTCGCCTTCTCGTAGAGAGGTAGAAAGTGGCGTCGAAGTCCCTCCATATACTTCACTTTGTCGCGTGTGTCATTGACAACATCTGTGATACTGGATGAGTTTTGGGAGGTTGAAGGAGAGCGAGTAGAACTAAGCACACTGCTAGGTAACCAAGAAATATACTTCTCATTAATATGATTAACGCCTAGTTTTGTTTTATTATTCACGTCATTGAGGCAACTGATTAAATTCAGAAATAAATATCGTTAAGTTATTCATGTCAAAAATAAAAAATATTAATAAAATCAGATAAATCAATAGTTAAAAAATATTTAGAAATATTGTTTTCATAATATATTTATATTAGTGTTATTTCATATCAATACTGAAAAGAAGCCGTTTAATTGTAACTGCAACTGTGTACAACATATTCTGAGAATAATTTTCAGAAATTAAAGTTACAAAATTTTGCTAAGTACAATTTCTTTGCTAATTTGCATAAACTAAGTATTATTAAATAAAACAACCCTAACCTTATGTCCACTGTTTTCCACTTTTTGATAAGTCTTGACTTGCCAGTGATCAAAGCCCCGATCACCGTTTTGCAATCCTTGCCCTTGAGCTGTTCGGTCAGAGTTGTCAGTGTACGGTGTCGCCGATGCCAGCGATCCAATTCTGCCAGAGGACCAACATTTGTGTCAAGAAATCTGAAAAATGAACACATAAACTAATGATAAAATAGCATGATATCACGATTTACTTAAATGTAAACATGAGATGCGTTTCTAAAGTCATCTCAACATATATTGATCAATTCAAAGTATGTTAAAATTACATAAATATATTTTATGCAAAATTGACACATTAAGCTTTTATTAGTACAATAAATAGTGAAATCGTGTTTTTAATTTCCATCAAATAGTCAATGGTAATAATAATGATATTAGAGTATTAGCAAACTTATCAGTAAATTTAGAAAAATTAAAAACTGTTTTAATTAATATTAATGTCACATAGATATATCACAGAATATTTTTTAATATAAGATACTGAAAAATAGGTTATTAAATATTGTGAAAAAATGTGAATGTATAAGATATCTATCTACTGTTTCATACAAGTCTCAGTTAGCTAAATAGTTCCAACATATCCATATTTACATTTAAAAAATAACAAAAAATATATGTACCGGTCATCAGAAGTGTCATAGATAATTCCTTCAATTACTGTGATCCATTCAGTGACATATCTCTCATATTCTTCCAAAACTTCTGGATCTAATGTTGTGATGCGTTGATATGATGCCTCTCCACTTGTAAGACTTGCAGGTATTTGTAGCAATTGCTTGAAAGTTTTCAGAAATACATATATGTTCAATGTAAAATAATGTCATACAAATTTTAATACTAATCAAAAAGTGAAACACATATTTAGCATTCATAACTTCTAATAGAAATATATTGAACTTGTTTTAATTATTTAAGTAAAATGTTTAATCAAAGGTGATCAATTTTAATATATAAAATTGATTGGAACCATCAATCAGGCAAAATCAGCTCACCAGATAGAAAGAAAAGAAATAAATCAGAAATAATAAAATATAAATCATAAAATATATGTAAGACTAACTTAATTAATAAATATAAAATATGTTATTAATTATATTCATATTCTAATATATTAATATTTATAGTACCTCTTCAAATAATTCAATAATAATTATGATATTCTCTATACCAAGTAATTTTAAATGTTATAAAAAATTACACATATAATCCTACTGTTTCATTTAATGTGTATTTCATTTTAAATATGCATAAATAATAGTTTAGATTAAAACATTATTTTTTACAAAATAAATGTTAATTATCTCCAAAAAATGATTAAAAATTGTAAGTATTTTTTTATAACAAAAAATATATAAATGACAAATGTATTGAATAAAACATGTTTAATACAAGCTAAAAATATATACATTTTTTTAATACAAATAACCTTTAATAATTTATACATATTTATGAATATTAACAGTGGAAAGCTCATGGCCATAGGTGTGTAATAAATATAATATTTTCTTTCAATATTAGTAAATGAAAAATATTTTATCTTATTCATTTCAATTTTCAATGTAGTGCTAAATAAAAGCATTAATAATTAATTAACAAAACTTGACAAATAAATATTATTCAGTACAGCTCTAATGACATTTTTTATCCTTGAATATAAGTGCATTTTTAATATATAGGTTATCTGTTTTATCACCCATATGATTAATGTTTCATCAATGTTAAATATAATGTATTAGTATGTTAAATAATTGATACTAAGTTTATTCCATAGAAGACATTCTATGCTTTTTAAAAGATTTGTTAACATTTTATAATATATTTCCCACAAATAAAGTAAATTCTATTCAATTTTTCTTGTAAATTATAGACAAATAAATTCAAAAATGAAAAAGATTAAAAACACAACTATTAAAGTAATGAAATTAGAAGCAATAAAGAAATAGACACTTGGATTAAATGAATACTTAACAATTTATAAATAACCATAATCAATATTTATATAATAGTTTGACTAATATTTTCGAAATAGACTGAATAAAAACATAAATATTAAGAAAAGTAAGTATCATTTCATAATTAACATGTCAGTAAAGAAGATACTTGCCAGCTATATGCCAGCTATATGTCTAAAGTATGATCTACATTATTTTAAATATTGTGACATTTTTCTTATATAAGAATAAAATAAATAATATGCTACTTCATTATAATAAAATGTATAAGATTATAACATTTAACATATCAAATATATTGTTTAAAATAAATTCTTAAATTTTTATTTAAACATTTATTCATTTTCATTGTAAAATAAACAAAATCATTTATTAAGTTAGGATAAAATAATATAAATATATATACTTAATGGATAAAAAAACGTATATATAATTAAATTAATAAGCAACTATTAATATATAATTATTATATATTTTATGTTTTAATAGTAACTATATAAATATGTAGTATTATACTATACTTAGCATTTCTAATTGTTAAAAAGTATTCTTTTAAATGCTTATATCAAAATTATAAATGTTCATGTAAAAATATTTATAACTTATGGCAACAGGTACCCTTATAAGTATATTATATATATAAAATATGTTGTCAATTTAAAAACATTTTTAATCAAATACATAAAATATATATTACATATTAAAAGCTATATATATTGTATATATTATATCTATATATTACTTCTATATGTATTTGTATGTTCATGATTAATAATTGTAATAATTATTCCAATTTTTTTTAATGAAATATCATTGTACTTGCTTTTTAAATTTTTTTAATGAAGTTATAAAAGAGAAAATTTGGATATATTTATATTTGACAATGTTGATATTCTTAAGGTTAAAGAAATATTACAAAAAATTAGTAATTTAGAAAATTATAAGTCATGGCTTTTCAGTTATATAATTCTTTTAGAAAAACAAAATTAATAAAAAAGTAAATATGACAGTTCATAAATATATTTATATATTTAAATGTATTTAATAATAAAAATGTATAACTATTATGTACCATAGAGCAATATTAAAGAAAAAGTATTAAAATGATCATGGATATATGTGAATGTTGATATATATATATTTTAATTTATTAAATATTTTCATAGTTTTAAAATATATAAAACAAATCTTTTTACTATACTTTATTAATATAAACTTATATAGAAAATATAATAAAAGTTATTAATTTTTTTTAAAATATTTTTAATTTATAATATTCTTTGTATATTCTAGTTTATTCTAACATATAATGTATAATCTAACATTTGTTATTTTATAATTTTAAATCATAAATTTATACAAAGTAAAAATTCTATATTATTTTATGTAATGGCTAATTTTTCATTAAAAGTAGGATAACAACTGTATTTACTGTCCCTTTAGGTTATCAGGCATTGTGCATCAGGCGCGCCCAAGGGGGGGTCATATCCGTTGTACAACCCCTCCTTTGAAAATATGGCCCCCTAGGATAAAGGCAAAATATGGTACCCCTGGGGAGGGATAGTGTTTTAGTATGTCTTTGCCATTCATTTAATGGTTAAAAATAAAGGATTGTGTGTAAAGTTGTGCATTTCGCACAAAAATATGCAGAAAAAATATTCTGTACTTTGGTGCCCCAATTGTTTTCCATGACCCCCTCATTGAAAATTTGTGGGTGCATGCCTGAATATTATTTTAAAAAAAAATTATTATTTAATAATACTTAAAAAAAGGAGGTTTAAGCTAAGCAGACTTAAACTGTATAGTGTATTAATTCATAATAATATTTAATATTATTATTTCATAATATTTATTTTTTATATTATATTACTAATATTATTATTAATTTATTATATATTATGTCTTTAAGTATTGTATATAATTTGAAAAATAGTATATAATTTTAAAAATAGTATATAATTCTTTACTATTTCAAGGCTCTCTTTGAAGTTTATTTGATAGTCTATTTATTAATTGATTTTCTTATAAGGTATAGCCTATACTATTAGCTATAATATATGCCTATGCTATAATATATTTAGACTAATTAGGACTAGGACTAGGTTTAATTTAAACATATAAATTATTAAATTTGAACAGTAATCATTTAATTTTTTTAATACGACTTCTATATTTATGGTGGGTTCCTTCATATTTACATGTTTAATATAATGTAAAATGTATTAATAAAAAATATATTTTAAAAATTTATGTAGGTATATATTACTTTGTATTTTGATGAACTTTGAGACTGCTTAGCGGTTTCAGCAAGTGTATTAGCAAATTTTTCAATAGATGACATAAGCAACAAATGATGTTCAGGTGTACATTTTCCCCAGTTTTGTTTATTCTTTACAGCAGGTAGAAAAACTTCTGATAGCATGCTCGTAAGGTTTTCAAGTGCCTCTAGTTTCAATTCACCACAGAAAATTTCCTTGTCAACTTTGGCAATATCAACTTCAGTATCTACTTGATGACGTAGGAAAAAAATTGTTCTAACTTCCCCATTGTTTTCAGATAATATTACACGAATGTCAGAAATGTCAGTCGTAACATGCAAGTTTTCAATAGGAGTTTCTTGATCAGAGCAATAGTCAGTAACATAAAAAAATAAACGCTGTACAATTGCTTGTTCTTCCAAGAAACTATTAATAAGGTCTATGTTATCGGGTCGACAGAAGAACTTTTCTAGTATGATAGGATTATCTTCACCTAGAACATGAAAGCTCTCTTGAACTTTCGTAGCTATCCACCAATGTCTTTCATCCATTTTTACTCGGACAACAGTTAGTCAAATTAAGTCTCGCGCTAATAAAATAACTCAGTAACATAGACAACTGTGAATATTAACACAATTAAACATATTTAAAACATATTCGTTAAGTACCATGTCGGCGCCATATATACTTCTGTCATAAGACAGAAGATTATTTTATTAAACACATAGTTAACATTTTATAAAATAATGGGAATAATTAGAACATTATTTTTATGGAAACTTATATTTTATGTAGATATTTTGTAAACTAAATATAATGATTATTGATTATCGCACCGTTAATATATGTCATTCAATCAACATCCGATGCGTCGATAATTTACAATTAGGTAAACAAAAGTTTTCAAAAAATTCTAATTAGATAACTTAAATTATAAAAGTTGTGTCGTTTAAAAAATATGCAACAAGTTCATCGATCATCCCTGAAAAATACAATTTAAATCACAATTTCTATCTAACGATATATACATATGTTATACTTTAAAATACAATTTTTATAAATTATAACTTTAAATTAAAAACAACAATTAAATAATTTGTATCTTTCAGGCTATAACTAAGTAAACTATCTATTATAATACGCATGGAAAGTAAACTTGTTTATCGCACTCATTGCTATAAGCACGTGCGTACTAACAAATATTGCGAAATATTTCAATTGATAAAATATATTTATAATGGTCCAGTGCTATGTATCATGCAATACTTTACTATTATAAACTATAAATACTCAAAATTATATATTTAGTCACAGATTAGTTAAAAAATTACATTGCTTTTATATATTAATCAAATGTTTAATTATGTATATAATTATAATGTGATATGTATAATTATCAACTGTAATGGCATATACATAGCGTTTAGTGTATTGGGTCATGGTGTGGAGTTTAGTGAGTTCTACGCTGAGTGATACCGAAATTTTATTAATTAAATAAACGGAGGACACTAGTATTTAAAAAAAATCGTTTAGGAATACTTATAAGACAAAAAAAATTGACTCATTAAGTGCTAAATTTATATTTTATTAACCGTTCTAATAATAACATACATATATATATATATTGTCAAATACTACAGTTGAGAAATATACGTATAATATGATTTATTATCTACTGTATAAATTCTAACAAAATTATGTACATGTTTAATTCAAATATTCAAATAATTTAATATTAAATTGTAAGATTAGATATTGTAAGATTTATTTGAAAAGTGTGTACTACAAATATTATGTAGTACGGTCCTATTATATTCATATATAAATAGTCGTGAATAATGTTTTTGTATATTCTATACAATAATGATATCTTTTATAGATAAATAGATAAAAAATAATTATAATAAAGTTACTTATTTTCAATTGTTGTGGAAGTATTTACAATTATATGAGAATGTGGTTTGGGGATAATGTTTATTTATAAAACTTTTTTTATCTACTTCTAATATTTTAATTTTGTTTCCATAAAATGTTATCGCAATTATTTCATAACAAATTTATCAAAGGAGATGTGGTTCCAAATATATTTTTAAGTACGCCCATTATGCCCCTCCCCCCTGGATACGCCCCTGTAATCTGTTTATATATAAACCTTTATTGTATCATTTTCATATTTTTCTACGTATGTTTCTGTAATTTACTACTTTTAGAGGTCAAAACCTTAAATAATTAACAAACGTGAAACTAATTATATTAGTTTTTATATACGTGATATTATTGAAATTTATACATTTTTCATTATAAAAAAAACACTTCAAAACTACTTGCAAATTTTATTAGTAAATTAATAATTCTGAACCATCCGGGAATATTTATTTTAACATTGTTGTATCTGTGTACCAAGAATTGATGGAAAGTAGAGGAGTCTATTGTGTTTGGATAGATATTTATAATAAGCTTTTGTTAGCAAAATATTACCATTATTGGATTTATATGGTAGTGTAAGTAAATATTGAAATGTACAAGCGCAATAGGAAATATTTATGACGAATTTTACTAAATGTTTTTGTAAAAAAGGGATACGCACACAATTAAAAGAGTATTGTTCATGCAGCACGAACCCATTAAGGATCACATATATACACTCAACTAAGATAGCTGTTAGCCAGGAATGGGAGAGTCCGAAAGCGGGCTCGAACCTGTTCCGAGACAACACCCTCGGCATTCACAAACCAGGGTCTTAACCACTCGTCCATTTCCATAACCAACGAGCAGCTTTCGGTAAAAATTATTACGTTTTTTACGAAATATGACGAGGTAAATTAGGGAACATTAACGACGAAATTTACAAATTATTACAAAATGAAAATTCAGTGTGTTTTTACCAATAGTGAAGGCGAAATATTTCAGTCCGTGCGAAAGTTTAAAAGTGTTTTAATACAACTGAGATGATAAAAAGCTTTATATAACATAATATGCGATACGTTATTTACGCTTTTTATCGGCTTCATTTATAAAAACAAACTGGTAGTAATATATTCACATTCATCTAGCCAGCTAAAAGTATATTACTATAGAGATTATACATATTGTACAATATTACATTTTTGTGAGACGTATTTATTCTAATTTTTTTGTTTAAATTTGCATAATTCTTATAGTTTTAAAAATTATATATCGTTTAAAAGATGCTAAGAAAGCAGTACCGCAATGTATACTTAAATGTACTTATTTTATGTAATATTAGGCTTATCATTTCAAAAATGTGATTTAAAATGGGAAAATATCGCTTTTGAATTATTTTATATATAAATAATAAAATATGATGAGAAATAATTAAAGTTAATAAAAAAATTCTGAAATTATGAATTAAAACATATATTGTGTTTTGAAAATATGATGAGATGATGAAATATGAGAGATGAAATATGATGAGAAATAATTAAAGTCTATAAAAAATTTCTGAAATTATGAATTAAAACATATTGTGTTAAAAAAAACATAAAATGCAATATTGCCGAATAAACATTAATTATATAATAATTTTCTCTGTTACTTTAATGTTATACTTAATTCGATCTATACATAAAACACAACAAAAGGAAATATTGCGTATAATAAATTCCGCCCAGTTAACATACCCTAAAGAAATTACACTATGCTTATATGATTCCTATATTGATAATAATAACAGTATTCGTAATAATTTATATTTGCAATGAGAATTATACGAATTCATCAAAAAATTGATAAACATGCTTTTATAAACACTGTAATATAACAACATTATATATGTATAGACATTGTATATAATAATTATGTAAAATTTAGTTTCGTAATAGAAATAGTTATTAATTAAAATACATAATTTATAAAAATTAAAAAAATTAATAAAATTAATAAAACAAAAAATAAAATAAGCACAAAATAGAAAGATGTCATTTTCTTTAAATTTCATAGAACAATTACTTAATTAATTATACTAAAAAGCACATTATATTAATACTAGGCTATATAAATAATCAAAAAGCGGTATAATATTTGTACATAGTACGTATTAATTATTTTAAATTCAGTTCTGGCATAACATGTTTCCAAGATATATTTCATGTATAGTCTTATAAAAAATATATATATATTGGATATTTGATCTATAAAATTTACTTGAATTACTTTTACATTAATTAAAAGATATTTTAATATAAATACAGCACGAGGGACTGCACAATTACAGACAACATTATAAAAATTAATCTAATTTAGTGACAATAAAATGACATTAGATCAGAAAACAAAAAGTCACAGTCGTTATTGTACTTTTTTTATTGGTAATAGATGACGTTAAAAATGATTTCTAATAATCTAAATAAAGAAAACGGAGACAAAACATGTTATCTATACCCATTTGTATGAATTATCTAATCAAAATATAAACTAATAAAATATATTCATCTATAATTGAAATCAGATTATTTTCAATTATTCATAATTTAATCATTAATTATAAAACGTTTATAAAAAGAATAGAATATAATTATATACAATTTGCACTGTTTATTATAAACAATAGTAAAACGATGATTACGTAGAAATTTTACATTAAAATCTATTAAATCATTAAGTACTTAAAGGATATTTAATTAACTTTTTTAAACTAATAAACAAATATTAGAAAATAATATGGTTATGAGTTATTATAATGATATTATGTTAACACATTATGATCAGTTAAATATTTGAAAAAATTGCACAAAAATCATAAAATCCGAATCAGCGGGATAAAGACTAAATTTTGCTAGATTGTGAAACTTTTCGTATTGGAGTCGACCTCCAAAAGGTGTTTATATACAAGTGGACATTAACTGCAAAAAGAGGTAACAATCTAAATTTTTACGACAAAAGCAGTAGACTATAGTGTCTCCGATGTTATTTTACAAGTGGCAATCTACATTAAAAATATATATATATTAAGACCGGTTACGACTTCCAATGTAGGACCAGGAGCAATTGCTTGAAGTCTTGAGGTAGCAGGATCATGTAGGCTTGCCACTTAAGGACCAGTATTGATTGCTTGACATCTCGGGAGTAGCAGGACCGTTTACGACTATCTCTGAAGGTCCGGTTTGGTATCTACTGAGCCACGCCACGACGAGTGTGGAGGTCATACGATCCGACGGCGTCTTTTGCTCTGTATGAACCAAACCTAGATGGTTTAAACTGAAACGGTTCAAACCAAGCTAAACCAAACCGTCTAAACTAAACCTAAACGCAATAGTAAGTCAAGAAGAATAGTTATCACAATCATAATAGGTAAATCCTGTTTTGCTACAATGTCCGCAAAACTACAAGTTCGAAATATAAAGCTAGAATATAATTAATCTTTTTTTAATTTAAATCTACAATGTATATATAGCAACATCGAATTTATTCATAATGCCTTCAAAATGCTATGAGAGAACTTCTACGTTAACCAGTAATAATTTTAAAAATTATGACAGGATAATCTTATTCTACAATTAACGTACACACGATAGAATAGCATTACAAGATAATATTTACATTCAATGTTTTTTCTATAAATTATTGCAATACATTTTATACCTACATAGTGTATGAGAATTACTATTTATTTGTATTGTTATTTCTAAAAAATTTAATATGAAACATTCAAAAACTAAACAAATTCTAAAATATTTCAAACAGATAAAGTCAGATCACCTCCAATGATCAACCAATGAATTTAGAGCGAATTAGAATTTTTGGCCTTTTCCGTAGATTTAAACTATATATTGCAGTTAACTACGTAGGCTACTTGTTTAAATCTTTGATCATATTTATAACAATTTAAATGCATTTGTCATTTGCTAATAAAAAATAAATTAAAGATTTTCTTTTTATAAAAAGTCATGAAAAATTGAATTAGTAGGCTATAGGCCTACATATATTTTATATATTTAACAAAATATTTAATTAATAAGTCTAAGACTTGTTTATTTAGTAATGTTGATTTAATAATAATATTATTAAATTATAATAATTCAAATTGAATTATACATTGATCTCGCTGGCGACGAATCCCAATAATATAATTATGAAATATACAATAAATAAATATAAATATATACTAAATACTTTTTTTGTATCGCTCGTTAGATATATACCCAGTGGAAAAGGAAAAATATAATTTATGGGGGCCCATGTGGGTTCCCACAATATAATTAACATTTTGATGGGCCCCACAATAGCCCATGTAAATCCCACGTGGGATATAATTGGGATAACCCACATGAGAATACCCAG
>JAUZND010044366.1:0-20457 GCA_034780555.1 Coelogynopora nodosa | reverse complement strand
ATTAGTCCCCCTAGACGGATGGACATCAGAATCAGTTTTATTTATTATTAAAAAATAATTTTTGGTGACCATTTAATACAGTGACCCTTTGACATGACCCTGGCTGTTGCCCCCCTGCCAGTGCTGGATATAAATTATAATAAATTGTAAATAATGTAAGAATATTTAAAAAAATCATTTTCATGCAATAGCCTACATTTTTTAATTAACAAAAATGTATATTAAATGAGTACAGTATTCAGTAATAAATAATTTTAATATCATGTCAATTGATATTTTTAATGATTATGAATAAGACTAAGGCCATGACTTATTAGAAATAATTTCCACAAGCCCAAAAGTGTAGAACATATTTATTTGCAATTCATTGGCACAATTGTACTTTTATATTTATATGTGATCATGTCAACAAATAAAAACATTAACAAGTGTAGTGAAACATCAACAAATGTAGTTAAAATGTCAACAAAGTAGTTTTAAAATGTCAACAAAAATAGTTTTAAAATGTCAACAAAAGTAGTTTTAAAATGTCAACAAAAGTACTTAAAACATCAATACAGTTAGTTAAAATATTAATGATATAGGGTGGCCACTACTATACAAATTTTAAGGATATACACAAATATACATGATTTTAAAATTTATACTAATTCAATTAAATCTATTTATATGCAAATTTAATAATTAAAAAAAAAAATTAAATTGTTAAATTTACATATAAATATATGCATATGTACTATTGACAAGACAATTCCTATATACATACTATTACAGTATAAAATAGTATTCATATTTAGCTCTGTATTCACTGTGTTCTAAAAAGACTGTTCATCATAAAAAGTTTTATATTAAATATATCATAAAGTTGTACCATTTTTTACTGCATAAGAGTGGCCATCCTGATAATACTTACCAAAAGGCAAAACAAGCATAACTACAATCTTTGAATAAAAAAATTATAACCAGAGTTAATTTATGTCTGTGATAGCTGCCAAGATTAAGAAACTAATCAGCAATAATTTATTTATTTTCTACCCAATGTGTTCACCAAGCTAAAGGGTTTTTTGGTTTATAATTAAATAATTTTGTTTTTAAATAAAATTATTATTTTGACTATTTTCATTAACAGTTTAGTTGTTGTCAAGTTACCCTTTTAACTTATTGATGTTTTGACATATATTCCTTATACATATATGTACATGTTCATATTTATACAAAAATTTTGTTTAGAAATATTATGTAACATTATTAACATAAAATGTATTAAACGACTTACTTACTAAAAAATTAATTTGTATATATATTTTGTGCATAAAAGAAAATAAAAACAAATATTTGTCATTTGAAACTAATTTAAAAGGTTCCACTGATTTAGGAAATGAATTCATTATTTAATTTTACTTATTTGACCTTATAATAACAATTATTAATTCAGATAAAGAAACATGATCTGCTTAATGAATTTATTAAAAATATAAGAAATAATTTAATGCATTATAATTATATTAATGTATATTTATATTTTCATTAATATTATTAATACTTATTATTATATGGTCTGTTATATTTATATGTCTGAAATTATAAGATTAAATAAGTAAAATTATACAATAATTTCATTCCATAAATTAGTAGTATTTTTAAATTTCATTTTATTTCTTTAATTTTCCAAATATAAAAGAATGCCATAAACAACATACTTTAAAATTATGAGCTTATAAAATTTTTTTTTTAACAGCATTCTGTCAAAAATATGTTTAGGTTCCTTATACTTATTAAAATTACATTTTACAGTATATTTATATTCTTTTAATTTTAATTTTTACATACTTTTAATATACTTTTAAATTTTATTAATAAAGTTACAAAACTCTTAATCCTCACTTAGCCTTTAAACTTTTAAATAATAGTCAATATATTTATGACATAGCAACTCTTAATTTCCCCATATATTTTCTTAAAATTTCTAATGATATTTACACAGAACTGATTTAAGAACAAAGTATATCCAATAATGTACATGACACTTTTTTAGATATTGATGTTAAAATTTTCAATAACATTTTAATACAAAAATCTACTTAGGTTAGAGATTTTAAATTTGATGTTTTTTCCTTTTCCCGATAGTAATATTTTCGATAAAATTTCATGTAGCAGTTTTTATAGTCGGCTAGTTAAATTTGGTAATATCTATATACATTTTAATGATTTTGTTTTTAGATTTTTCTCATCTTTGATAAAATGGTTTCTTGTGATTTAATAAAAATATTCTCATTAAAAATGTAGGTCTTTTATTTTACTAAAATTTAGTTGAAAAATTTACACTTGATGGTGATAATAGCTTTTTAAAATATTTATAAGCCAAAAATTAATAAAATAGAAACTTGTACTTATCCTAAGCTTACAATACCTAAAAATTCTGCTACTTTCATTAGTTCCAATTACCATGTATTTCTTGGTCAAGTGTAAATATTGGTAATTCCTATAACTTAACATCAGTTCTTCTAGTTTTTTCTATTTGCTCTCAAATATTTTCTTTTATGTTTATTAATTGTGATATCCTTTTTTTATTCTCTTCTTTATTAACTTATAATATAACAATTCTAATAACATTCAACAACTACTTACAACTTAAAAATTGTTTATCTTCCTTAGAATGTTTATTTGATAATTCTAACCAGCAATGTGATGACATAATAATTTCTAAATGTAAATCCAATTCAAACTTTTTCAATTCCACTACAGCTTACAGGATTTTTTATAACTTAACTAATTAGGTGCTAACTATGAGAATAGTGATACACATAAAATGGTAAACTTTCCAAATGATCCAAAGTTTCACACCATTGTTTAGTCATCTTTTCTTCCCTTTTTATTATAAATATCAGTTGTTACACATGTTTTTTATGATCCAGCCTGCCCACTATTATTCTTCTGCTTCTATTGGATTTGACAGACTGTCTCTTAAATCCACAGATTTGACTTGCCATCTTATCACTCCAGGCCTGTTTTACATAGAATACAAGCCATGTTTGGATTGTAAAAATGTTTTGTTAATAATATTTGTGGTATTTTGATAACTCGGTCTTTATATTTGACCTTTATGGAGTTTTGTTATGAATGGTGGTTTTTTTCTTTGAACCATCCTGATATTATTATGAAATTTTGATTCTTATTTAACAGTTGTTTTGATAATTTCTGGTTCTGCGAACCAATCATTCTAACAATTTGTTTTACTTTTAAAGTATGTTTGTGTACTCATATAGGCACTTAATAGTATAATTAGTACAAAACTGCTAAATTATTAATTTGTAATGAAATGTTAATGTTATTATCCTAGTTAAATTAAATGACTCATAAATAAATTATTAATAATAAATTTAACCTAAATATATATTATGAAAAGTTTATTTAGCAATGTTCATTAATTACCTTTTTTGAGGGAAATTTTCCTTTCCAACATTAAATATTCTAATGTTCTCTATGTTTACAAATCAATATTTTGTATTTAGGCTATGGCATCAATTAACACTTCTGGTACAAAAGACACTATTAAGAGGAGAATTCAAAACCAAAACTAACTTAACAGAGGTATGTATTGTATGTGTTTTAAATTTTTTATTGCAATTTAATAATTTTCCGCAGAATTATATTTTAAGTTAAACATTCTACTTTAAATTAATTAAAACACTTGTTATAAATAAAATGTAAGCATATTTCCCATAAAGAATTCTATGTTCATATTTTTTTAATGGTTAACAGGTCTCATGATCACCATACAATGATACCTTACACATATTATATGAGTCTGACTATATTAATATTTTACCAACCACTTCAATCTTAATTAATATATAAATATTGTGTAATATTTTTCAGATGTATGAAAATTTTATTTCTGATTTTGAACACAGGTAAGTTGCACATTACTGAAAGTAAGTAATTAATTTGTCTATAAATTAATTGATGGATGGATAATTATTTTCAGAATCAATCCACTCTCCCTGGCAGAAATAATTATTTCTGTTAGTGAACAAATTATGGAAAAAGGTTAGTGATCTGTTTGTTTATATCCATCAGTGGTGTTATTTGTTTCTAGTATATATACATTAATAATATACAATATATATATTAATAATTGGTATACATCTAAACAAGGAAATACTATATTATAACCATATTTGCAATATATATTTTTATGAGAGCACATATTGAGAAGAGTGTATGACTAAATAGTAAATTAATAACCTTAAAAATTATAACAGTGTTCATACAGACACTCACAATTCTCACATCAGAATTTTTCATTTTGAAAGTACTAAATAATACTTAGGACAATAAGCTTTTGCAGATAATTCCTTGAACAAAATAGATATTTTGAAGCATAATATTTTTTATTAGTTCTGTCAAAATCATGAAAACAGTCACCATAGTGCAAGTTACAAAACTCTTCATTGTAATGGTTATTTTCTATACAGATTTCATGTGTTATGATCCATTGTTTAATGAAAAGTTAATTTTTTGCACAGTCCCATAAGTTATATTTATTTCAAATTGACTAATATATTTCACATTACCACACACTCTTGATTTTGGCATTTTTTATGAGCCTATGCAATATTATTGTTTTTACATTTCTGTATATAAATATAGAAATTTTACTTTTAGTTTATATGGATAGACACTAACAAAACTTAAGAGAAACTTGTTTTTAATCTATAGAGTTATATTTCTTAAAATTAGGTTAAATAATACACATTGGTTTCTGGTTAAAATATCTGTTTAATGATAAGACTGTTATTCTTCTTATTTAAAGATCCTGCTGAAGCTGTTACATTATTGGAGAAGATAAAAGAAAAGGTAATTCTCACTAATTATTTTTAATGAATAAGCAACTCATTTTATACTAACTAAACTTTACATTGGCTAGAAATAAGAAAATTTTTACTTTTTTAATTTAATGTAAATTATTAAGGGCATATTTAACATCTTTTATTAATGCATAATACTTGGTTTAGTCTAATTAAATTAAAAATTAAGTTACTAATTAAAGATTTACTAGTGAGGTTATATCCACAGTCAAACAAAGCGAAATATGTTCAATCAAATCTCCAAATTAAATAATAACTTTAAAGGTGTTGCCAGATGAGTGTGCTCTCTCGGTTTACACTGTCATGTACAATGCCTCTCCTCCCTCTTCACTCTTCCCCGCCGCACAGGTGGCCGAGAACATAGAGGCCAGTATCCTCTGCTCCACCGCGATAGGCATGATCAAACTGACCCGTCAACAGGACCTCCCGGGCACCCGGCAAGTGATCGAGTCGACTGAGCGCTGCATGAACGAGCTGCAGGGGGTGACCTCAGTGCATGCCCGCTTCTACATGCTCAGCTCGCTCTATCAGCAGACTGTGGGTAACAAGGCACTGTTCTACCGGGAGGCACTGCGCTATCTGGGTTGTACCGAGGTGGACAAGATGCCGATCGAGGTATGGGGGCCGCTGGCTGTTAATCGGGGGGTTAGTTTGGGATACTTCCAGTCATGTACATTGTTATTTTATGCGTATGATAATAACATATCAGGATTATATTTTAGTGATTTTAAATTTTCAGGATATGTTATTTGCATTTAAATTAGGAATATATTTCTAAATGAAAAGATATTGAAATGTCAGCTACAATATTAAGTCTACTTAATTGGAATAAAACATAACTATTTTTAAATTAAACATTAACCCTAACTGAGTAACAACAGCATGGTAGGTGCTTTTGAAAATATATTTAGTCGAAGCTGGACTGTCAAATTTTCTCACTAGTATTTTACTGAGCTGCAGTCAGATATTTTCTGACAATTTAGAACATTATGGTGCATTTTAATAAATATTGGCAAAATTATTTTTTTATTCTAAAGGGGTTCGTTTTTAGCTAAATTTCAGGCATGCACTTTGTCATCAAATTCCTCAATATATTTTATAAACATATTTAGATTTACAAGTACATTGACATTTATGCAGGAACTAAATATTTTAGAACTATATCTTTAGTGAATTTTGAGTGTAGTAACCGATCAAAGATCGTTGGATCAGTTAGATCCACAGCTTTGTGCTTTTATAGTTAATGCATGGCACAATTTCCTAGACACACTGTGATGGCACTTAGAGTGACCGCTAAACAACAACTGAACCATTGCAGGAAAAGCGGCGCTGGGCTGTCAGCCTCTCGCTGGCCGCCCTCCTGGGGGAGGACATCTACAACTTCGGAGAGCTCCTGATGCACGAGGTGTTGGCCAGCCTGCGCGGCACCTCGGAGGACTGGCTCGTCGAGCTCATCCTCGCCTTCAACCGGGGCGCGATGGAGTCCCTGGACAAGCTGTCCAGCCAGTGGAAGACGCAGACGGATCTGGCGGCGGCGGAGGACTTCCTCAGGAGCAAGATGACGCTGATGTGTCTCATGGAGATGATCTTCCGACGGCCGGCCAATCAGCGGACCTTCACACTGGCCGAGATTGGCAAGGCTACTCACATGCCGGAGGATGAGGTGGGCTGTTTTATTGTATTTTATTTCAATGCTGTTTTAGTGCATTGTGGTGTTTTTCAAGTATTCTGCGGTACTAGGATTGTTTTGGCTTTATCCAGGTCTTATACGGGAATCTAGAAAAGTGTACTTTTTGACAAATGTGGATTTTTGATCTTTTATAGCTATATTATCTATTTTGCCATATATGTCGAAAACCTCAAGATTTTTATTATTGGCTTTGACCCTGGTCTCCTGGACCCCTAAAACTCGCAAAATTTCACTCTGATCTCCGAATTCAGTGATTTTTTAATCATTTAGATCTTTTATGTTTTTCTGAGCTAGGGAGCTACAAAAAATTAAACATTGACATCATGGTCAGATTACCACAAAAAGTCTTTAAAATGAATCTGGAAAAGTTTGGAATTTAGATTTAGAAAATGATTTTAACCGTGTTTATCAATAATTTTCTGTTTTGTGTGTTTTGTAGACTTGTACATTGTATTTTGGTTGATCCGAACTTCTAAAACGCACCGACGACATAATCAGTAAATTTTACCTTTATATTAACTCTTTATTCAGCTACACTTGTCATGTTATAGCTAATAAATAATATTCCTAATAATATTACCGATAATTTCCCGTAATATTTAGTGCAAAATGTAGTCCTCCTCTTAGTCACGTTATTTGATATCTGTTGTTTGATAAAGTGATCCTCTTTAGCAAAAATACGATTTTTTCGTTATTGTTCAATATTTTTGGGGCTATAGCGGAATCTAAATTGTTTCATTTTGTTAAACTTATCAATCGTTAAAATTTTGTTATTTAATAGATTCTGATTATTTTTTTAATATAACAGCCTCTCAAAATAACTTAGGCAGTTATGTTATTAAAAAGATTATATGATAGTAATATGTTACACTTTTTGGCTATATTTGAATATAAACTTCGATATTTACCTTTAAACTATTTAGAGTTTAGATTAACCGAGGTATTTTTGTGCTATTTTTTAATCTAAAAATATCCATCGTTGAAGTTATTTTCAAATGTTGCTAATTTTTCATTATTTTTATCTGTAATTTTTACACTGAACCATTATTTAATACCTTTTAATAAGTTTATCACATTTAAAATAAACCACATGTTACGTTGATGAGGTAGTTTGAAATGGGTGAGTTATTTTCAAATTAAGTTTTACTATTAATTTTCATTGCTTTTAAAATATAATGATGCAATATTTTTTCATGTTAGATTTGTTCATTGCGGTGTTTATATATGTATATTGTATTTTACTACGCCTCGCAGGTTGAACTGTTGATCATGCGAGCACTCTCGAAGGGTCTCATCAAAGGACGTATCGATGAAGTGGGACATAAAGTTATGCTTACCTGGGTGCAACCGAGAGTCCTTGATCTTGATCAGGTAACCATTGACAACTTGTATCGATCGAACTGTGCTTTGATATTTTTAGTCAGTTTTATCAGGCAGCCTGATAAATGAATTGTTCTGTTAGATTTTGTTAACAGATTAAATATATGTGTTTGTTGTATTTGTATTTTGATATATTGGTATTGCATAATACTAATATTGCGTGACATAAATAATATTAAATGGAGTAAGTAATCAATGGTAATAGTAAACTGTTAAATTGTAATAAATTTCAACTACTCTCCAATAAATGTTGATTGACAAGTAGACCACGTGATGTTGCTGCTGGAAAGTGTGTTGACTCGTATTTGAGGCTGTGTAAACAGTTGTCTGGTTTGTCGAGTTGAGTAAATTTGTTTGATTAACACATTTGTGGCCGCCTTTTTTCTTGTGACAGATCGCAAGTATGCAGTCCCGTCTGAAGCAATGGACCTCGTCTGTCGAGAGTACCCGCTCTCTTGTGGAAGTTCACGCCAAGGAGATTCTCACCTAATCTATGCTGGACTACTTCTGTACCTACTACTGTGACCTGACTTGTTTATTTGTAACTTGATCTTACTGTTTGTGCGTTGTCGTTGTTATGCAGTTGCATTAATTCGAGTTATGTATCTATTAAAACCAAATGTATTTATTATGTATTAGCATTGTTATCTGAGTTTTTGTTCTATGTTGACATAAATTGAATTTTAAAAAATTAATCAAAGGAATAATACTGATTAGCAGTAACCATTGTATAATTTAACCTATGCCAGTTAAAAATCTGAT
Organism: Coelogynopora nodosa; assembly: GCA_034780555.1. Taxonomy (NCBI): domain Eukaryota; kingdom Metazoa; phylum Platyhelminthes; order Proseriata; family Coelogynoporidae; genus Coelogynopora; species Coelogynopora nodosa. The sequence continues at coordinate 11,754 of JAUZND010044366.1, read as the reverse complement.
TATGCTCAAACAGTTTGAAAAAAAAACTAAACAATTTTTTATTTTATACATTTTAATGCAATGCTACCGTTGTTTGGGTCTAAATATGGTTTGAGTTTTATATATATGCTGCCGTTACGAACGTTTTGAGGAGAACTAGTCAATATTCAGTGAAAAGTACAGGAAATAGTTTTAAATGTATATTCATAAGATTAAAAAGTATAAATTTGTGCTATTTTATATAATAACAAAATGTCTATATTATAGTTCCAAACATGTATAGGATGAATTTCATAAAGCAGTTCTAAGCTAGCACCGGTGCTAACTGACTCCTTAGCACCGGAGCTAAGAAATTATGCATTTCATAGAGCGGTTCTAGGCTAGCACCAATCACGGGTGGTTCTAATAGGAGCGTTTTCATTATTTTTGTTTCTAGAATATTCTTACAATTTATGGCTTATTTGTTGTTATTGAATAGACGAGCGTTAAGAAGGGAACGAATATTTCGTGATAGACTAAATCATTATGACAACTTTTCAAATATGGTGTTTAGACAAAGGTATCGTTTGTCTAAAAAGGGTGCAAGCCACCTCTCCGATATATTACGTGATCGTTTAGAACCTAATACAAATCGTAATTAATCGATCTCTTCGGAAATGCAAGTACTCGTATTTCTTCGTTTTTTGACCAGCGGTCAATTTTATTCAACTGTTGGTGACCTTCATGGTGTTTATGCGTCTAGCGTCTGTAGAATATTGCGACGTGTTTGCTATACAACTGCATCTTTGAGGCCCGAATACATCAATATACCTGCTAATGATAATGACTTTCAAATTACTAAGCGTGACTTTTTTAACATCGCACAATTTCATGTCATGCCCAGCTTTAGATATTATGACAAAGCTTTACCGACTTAATAAAGTATATTAGTTGATAAAGCCAGAGCACATGAAAATGACTCGACAATAGTGTTATATAAATAGAAATGAGAATTCCGTCTTTTAGGCGGTGCCTGTTAGCACCGGTGCTAAATAATTGTTTTATAAAATCGGAAACGGGAGGTGGTGCTAGTTAGTACCAGTGTCAGCGTAGCACTAGTGCTAGCTTAGAACCGCTTTATGAAATCCACCCATAGAATTTATGTATCCGTCAGTTAATTATTTATTCCATTATTTTAAAATAGTTTTAAAAACTAATCATTTTTGAAAAGTCACTATATCCATTTATATCTTCAAATTATTTGTGGACTAATAATCATGTTTGCGACTTTGACACATACCACTCGGTATGCCAGGAGAATCTGAAATACTGCAGTCAACTAGCCCAAGGAGACATAGGCATCAAAAAATCTGTTTGGGCCAAAATGAACTGTGTGATTTTGTCATTCTTTGTCGTCAGGATCTGCACATTCTTCAAACCCGACTGGTGCCCCGCAAAATCTCAAAGTGTTTAGCAAGATTTACAACTGTTTTATCCCATTCATAGTCTTCCTTATGTATTTTGATTTAGAAAAAGTGGCCTTTGAGTATCTCGAATATTTATATGAGCCTTTTCTGGTACAACCAGTAATTAAAGCTTTGGGTATCAGTGACAAGAATATTTTTATAATTAATTTTTCCTCAGCAGAGCAATCTCCATGTATATTCCGCCGGTTTAAAAAATATTTTTCGGCCAATGTAAATCTTCGCCCTCTAGCACATTATCAGTAACTTCATTCAATCTGAAAATAAAGTAGAGCAACCTTGAAATGATTGGATTTACTTTTCAAATTAATAAAAGCGGAAGTGACGTATATTTTACTATACTACATTACTTTTTTACTTATATAATTTTCACATTAAAAAACTCACATGACACCTTTTTACACCAGTCATAAAATTGAATAAGTACAAATACAATTAAAGAAGTCAAATATATAATAGTAAACTAAAAAACGCAGCAAAATAAATTGTAAAAATGGAATTTTAGATTATAATTTAAGTTAATAATATACATTATAAGTATATGTAATTTTAAAAGTATAAACATTAAAGTTTTCATTGATGCAATTTATTTCATAAGTGTGTATATATAGTAAACATAATAAAAAACCAGAGTATACAATAATGAAAAATAATTAGATAATAAAAATAAAAAATTATCGTGACTTGATTGCTAAATATAATTTGTTTTAATAATCTTCTCCATGACAATTTTACGAGTTGTTTGAGGTAATTTTAAAATATAGCGTATATAAGAAAAATTAAAGGTGATATCATTTTAGTATTAGACTTTACTGTCTATGTGGTAAGTATTTAAAAAATAATTATCATTTAAAAAATATATATTTGTTCATTTAAAGATTTTTTTTACTGCATATTACTAATATGTAGCGCAATCAATTTAATAATTATTATATTTATAACAATTCAGCTACAGTCACTGAACAAGGTCAAGGACTTTCAACAAGGACATGTTTAATTGAATAAATTGCTATACATATTTTAAATTAAAAAAATTATATTATATAAGAAATATGCACCAAATATTATTTACATTGTTTAGTCTGAATCATTATATTTTATATCCATGACTATCACTATCAGTAATAGTATCTGTAGACTGTATGTATGAGTCATTAGCATGTCATATGCATAACAATATAGCATAACTGTTTTTCATTTGAAATCCTATTAATTGTAACTAGCAACTAATTACTTTTTACCACACATATTACATATTGTTTTACAAAAGAATCTAAAGTAAAAGTACGATTTATGAAGAATACTACATTATAAAAAAATCATTGCCATTGGATATCACTTAAAAACAAGCTCATATGACAATGAGTGCATTTGGTTTATTACTTAAAAATTAGCTCATATAAGCTTGGCTAAGTATGCTCAGTTTATTACTTAAAAACAAGCTAAAATAAGCATACTCAGCCAATGCTTTACAACCTACATAATTCTCATAACTGAAATTAATTTAAATATAAAGTAGTAAACTAAACTGACTCAGCCAATCTCATATTATTCTTATAACTGAATTAAATCAAATGTATTGTAAAAAACTAAGCACACTTAGCCAAGCTCAATTAATTCTCATAACTGCAATTAAATATAAAGTAATAAAGCTGAGCATAATTAGCTAAGCTCATATTATTCTTATAACTGAAATTAATTTGAATATGAAGTAATAACCTGAGCATGCTCAGCTAAGCTCATATGATTCTCATAACTGAAATTAATTTGAATATGAAGTCATAAACCAAGCATGTTTTTACATATTAGTTACTTAACTGCCCTCAGGAGTGCCTGGCTTTTGTGTACTCATAAGCATGTACTCAGTTTTAAGTAGGACCCAAAATTATTTCCTTACTTAATTTTAAATCATATATAAATTATATATTTTATAACCTTACATTTAAAAATTATGAGTTATAAAAATTTGTGTCTTGAGTTATTATTCTCCTAAAAAATTATACTAAATAATATTAACAAATTCTTAATAAATGATATTAATTTATTTATATAAATTATGTTAACCTATTCATTAAAAAATAGAGTGTTGCTATTTGTTTTCAGAGGAGGATTTTTAGATTCTGGATCAATTTATCCTTACAGATACTTATGTACAGGATATTGGTGAATATGTAATAAAATTTGCACATTTATCTGTTTTTTTCCCCTGCATTTAACAATATATTTTTTTTAATGTACAAAATATATATTAATAAATAATTCCATAATCAATATCTTAAAATTAAAAATAGTACTGTGAAGTCTTGAGTATAATAATCAGATTTACAAATAGAATATATTTATGTATAGACATATTATACTTGGTAAATATTTTTTATAATTTTATATGAAATATTTTTAATATAATATTTAACAAATATTTATTATTTTAAATGTTACTACTTTGTTTTATTATGCACATAAGTATATGAGGACAAATAGAACCAGAATCTAAAAATTCTTATCTGAGACCAAATAGCCATACCATAAATTATGATATTAATCTATTATTACTAAATAGTATTAAAATAATTTATTTACTTTTTAATAATTAATTTAATAAATATGAAGTTAACTTAAATTATTATCTCTACAGCAATTTTAAAATATTTAATAATATATGACATATTAATTAATTATTTAATTATCTAATTATAGATAAAACGTTTTCTGTATTGTATACTACCTTTTAAACTCACTTAACCTAATATTAAAGAACTTATTTTTTTAAATAATTCTATTACTATCTCTGACTGTGTCTAAATTCTTAGAGATTCCTTTGATAAATTTCTTAACTTTAATTTTAAAAATCATATTTCTTATTTTTCATAAATGTTTTCTCCATTTACATTATATTTATTGGACCAGGCAGTTTATTAATAAAGAAAATATTAAATATCTTTTATTATAACTCATATAATCTATTATAATATTTTATTAACTGAATGTTTGCAAACTTCTAGACTTAATGAGTTAAAATATATTCAGTACTGCTTTACTGTCCATCTAATTAAATATTGACCTTATTTATATCATAATATATACATACTGTTTTGTGGTTCCCAATTAGTAAAATAATGACATATACTTTGCTGTCTTTCTCATCAGTATATATATCTCTGCTAAATCTTATTTTAAAACCCTCCTTTACCCTGCACCTCTACACAGGTTACTTATAATTAATTTGTAAATTATAACTCATTAAAAAAAGAATAAATTACTTTTTATCCATAAATAGTATATTTTATGTAGTTTATATATTACATTTACTTTTATCTTACATTATCTTATTATGTTTTTGACACTTCATACATATTGTCTTATTTTTATTCTTTTTATCCAATTTGATTGTTTGTATAACAGAATTATTATAAAATAGATTTATTTAATTATTTACCTTATACTTACAATATAATTAAACTAGTAAAATATAAATATCAGCCACCATATAATAAGTTTATTCTTACTCAATCATTTTTTTAAAAAGTATATTAAAATATAATAATTTAAATAATATTATCTACTTATAATGTATTTATCATTAATGAAATAATAAAAATAAAGTCATTATATAAAATTTATGCCTTGATAGATATATTCAAAATTGTTTGAATATATTGAATGTATGTAATCTTCAATAGATATACTGAATATAAAATCATTTTACTTTTGTCAGCTCCATCCATTAATAAAAATATGGAAAGAAAATCATTAAAAACTATAATTCAAAATGTTTAATATAATGATTGGCTACATATTTCTTAGGTTGATAAGTCCTGACTCAGAACTTATATACATATAATGCCATCAAATGATTATTATTTCTTCAAGTAATAGTGACATGATGAAATATTATAATTTGAAAATTTGAAAAATAGTAAATTCTCAAAAAGTTTATTCACTTGAAACATAGTAAAGTCATATTCCTCTAAATCCTTTAGGATAAGCTTTTTAAAGGACCTGTACATTTAATTGAAATAGGTTAAATAGTATAGGCATAGTATAATGGTGTATTGCATTTGTAATTAAAAAATCAGCCTATCAATGTCTAGATACTCTGTTTTCATTAAAACTTTACTATAAAACAATTAAAAACTGTGGTTACTATACATATATTTTAGATTGGTAATAATCTAATTTATAATTTGTTATCCTCCATCTAATGATATTTACTGGTTACTATTAATAGTAAATACTATGTCTCTGAATATGAAAAAATCCAATAATGGTCCCTGAAGAAATTAAAATAAAAAATATTCCTATAATACATGTCTAAATAAGACATTTGTCCCACAATTCCATTTGTACTTAGTACACTTTAGTTCACACTTAGCCTTTTATAAAGAGGACACATATTTATTTTTAAATGGGACTTTTTGGAAATGGGAAATTTATAGCACTTTACCAAATAGAAAAAGAATGTGTACTTAAATAAATATCATTAGCTTGATCAAGGTTAGAGTGCTCAGATCTGATATGAAGCACCTGGATATTGCTATTTAAACTATTGTATGAAGTTAATAAAAAGATAATTCAAAAAGAATTATTAATAAATATACCAAAATATGTACATTAATTTTCTTTCTAATTATTAAACATTAAAAATACATATTTTCAATTTTAAGATATAAGTAGTTGTTTGAATAATAAGACTATATTTTGAATATGTAAATTAAAAGATTTATGAATAAATAATGTATCAGTAAATAATAGTTATTTGTATTCATTAATTGTATTATATCTATTGACAATTTAAATACAAATAGATAAAATATTTCTTTTACATTTTTCCCCTATTAAACATCATTTTATAAAGTTAATGTTTTATACTTCATACATTTTTCAGTTGATTTTACATATTTTAAATAGAAGATGGACATAATAGATAACATAAAAATTAATTAAATACATATTATATTTTTGAATATTTTTTAGAGTTAACCTATTAATTACAGATTATTATTTAGCCAGAGTTAATTAGTAAATTATTACTACATTTTTATTTATTTATTATTATGTTAAAAAATAAAAAGTAGCCACAGTTAATTAATGCATAATTAATTTATTATTATTTATTTATATAATTTTTATAGTTTAACAATATTTATTCAATACTTGATATTTCTAATTTAGTAAGGTTAATATTGTATAGCTTGAATATTTTATATTTCCTATTTTAATTGTAGAAACTTTTTCTGAGATAACAATATTGTATGTAATAATTATATTTTCTTTGATATAAAACAATTAATAGGTATTAATTGTAGTAAAATTTTGATCCCTAAAATAACATTTAGTATAGTCATATATTAGAAAGGTATAATTATTTAATTATAGTATTACATTTATATATATTGTACCATTATTATATAATATATATTTAAATAAATTGGATAATTGATGTATGCTCATAATTGCCAATACCAAACAACAATATACTAGTCTACATTAATATCAAACATTTAACATGTTAAAACCATCAATTGTCAATACAGATAACTATGTATTACATCCTGTAGAACTTTGTTTACACAATGGAGGATCATTAAATACTTGTCTGCTTTATTTTATCATCACATAAATGAGGAATCCCCTCAATGTCTGAAATATTTCTAACTGTTCATATTCTTCAATTCTATAATTGTCTTTCCTCCAGAACAGTGATTCACAATGCAGTTGATAAGATATCAGGTGATGCTGATCATTCAGGTGATCATGCTCATATTTGATATCCTTTGCAATGCCTTCTCGGAAATGATCGGCACCTCTAATGTTAGACTGCTCGTCATCTACATGTAAGTGTCGCGGATTTTGTGTCATCTGGCTATTATACAATTTTCAAGGAAATATATTAAAATAGATTGATATATGATTAGCTGTTAAGCAGCTAAACATTTTCCTGTATGGTGACTCTAACTAATGCAACTGAATGTATTTTATAGAATTCTGTTTAGGAAGTGAACATCTCTATATTTAAGAATATTGTCGAGCCAAATGTTCAACAAAAAATGATAGACATGAACGCAGAATAAATGTCGACTTTTTATATTTAAATAGAACTCCAACATTTCACTATCATTTAATTTAAATATTTAAGTTAATTAATATACTAGTTGATATGTTTCTATGTCTTCGGTAATTGTGTTATTGATTATATATATTATTGTTTCAGTTTGTCAACTATTAATTTCTTAAATTTTATTATTTAAAAATAATTTTATGGAACCATTTAATATCATTGGTTTATTCTAACTTTTTTTGTAATATTTGTATAACTGCTTTAATCGATAATTTCATAAATAATACAAACATTGATCATAAAAACATTTTTAACATAAAACAATTACACTATGTTGTTTAATGGTTGTTCAACTGAAACCATCTACCAACTTTAATAGAGCATTCCAAAATAATAGTAAGTACATGTTCAGTTTAGGTACAATTTAATCAAATTGTAAATAGTGAATATAAAAAGTTTATATTTATTTATAGACATTAAATAATATTTAAACGTTACTTTATATATCAAGTATAAGTGACGAAATACCTCTTATATGGTTTGAATTATATTTACTACTAATATTGAAAATGAGTAATATACTAAAAACATATACTTTTCTTGTCTCGAATTTTCAGAGTGCAAGATATCTTCATTCTGTTCATCATTATCATAACATTTCTCCAGTTCTTCAACACATTCATCTTTCAAGCCGGCCTTGCTGGCTTTCTGATCGGGAAGTTTAAAGCAACAATCATCTGCACCTTTATATACCTGGGCCTGTGTATAGGATTCCATGGCTGGAGTTTGGTAGGTTATTTATCCATTCGAAAATAATTACGCAACAACGTACGTTTTTTTGTTGCAAAAGTATAAATTAAAAGAATAATGTAACATGCATTGTCAATTGATAGAAGGAATATTATAGTGTTAATTAAAGTCGTATACATTTAAATTTGATTAAGCTTTAATTTGTCAAAATATTGATTAATTCGTATAGATCAGCTGAAGACGTATAACTACATCAACTGACAAGGTCGTTATAAGTTGGTTAGAATACGGCCAGTGTTGATTATTTTCTTCGAAATTGAATAGAATTAGTATAGACGTCTAACCAACTTATAATAACTATATAATATGAAAATATACCGATCTACTCAATCTATTCGTTTTTAATTTAGATGAAAATTAAAAAAATAGTGTGAAAAAATTGTCTCGAAAGTTGGAGAAATTTTATTACATTGTGAGAAAATGCAAAATATGAACCCTACAATCCTCTGTCTGTGTTTATGGCAATGTGAATAGTAATTTTCTTGGTTTTTCAATGTCTCATAATACATCACAGATTTTTATCTTCAAAAGTCTGGATTAGATATTGCTTCTATTCAAGATAGAATGATGAAGTAAACTCCATCAAGTATTTTGATCGTAGTAGGCCCTACTCCGAGTTACTGTTTGAAGTTACGTATGGTACACGTTAATAACGTTTTTGTTACGTATAGTAATCGAGATCAAGCTTATTTGGAACAATTTATAAATAAAGGCAAGAAGCATTTTTTAATATATGTCGGTATACTGGAACACCGCTGTTTCACAACAAACTCAAAAACAATGAAAACCAGGACATATATATTGTATAACCCACAATAAAAAAACATAGTTTCTTTTCAAAACTAAGGAAACATACTCACATACCAAGTTTGTGCAGAAAAATTTATATTATTCCAAAAGGAAACCTTGGCATTGTAATATAGCAAAATTGTAACAATTTTGGTCAAATACACGCAGAGTGTCCCAAAAGTAAGGTTACAACCCCCCTCCCCCCGAAACCCCGTACTGCAGGATAGGTCTGCACATCTGTGTTTAATTACATGCTAAAGTGTATGCAATACAATGGAGATGTCTTTGAACAATTATTACGAGTTTGTTGGTGCCTTTTCTCTCCTAAAATGTCTTTAGTGTGTGTTGGTCAAATTATGTTCCTACTTCACTAATAAATAATTAATGGTAACGGGGTGTAACCTTACTTTTAGGACACTATGTATATTGTAGACGATATAAAGCAGGAGTAGAATATTTGGAATACATATGATTAAGGAAAAATAGAAAACTTTAATCATTCGCAAAATACGAAAGTAACCAGAAAACATAACCGTAATAAATGTATAAACTGTAAATTATTAGTTACAAAGGAGCCCTTAGTATGAAATATAATATTCCCTCCTTTAATCTTTCCCTGTCTAATTATATCCTTAGTTCTTCCTTTTCAGAAAAGTGATTAACTAATAACACTGTTTTTTCCATTGTAATCTTGTCATTATTCTACATTATAATAACATCTCTAATTTCAATTGCATTGTTAGTCTGCATTGTTATATTATGTTTTCTTTACTGTTTACTATCGGTTTTGAGAATGATTATAGTTTAACAGTAAAATTAAAAAAAACAAAAAAACATTTTGAATGCATAAAACCTTTTCCGTTTGTAGTTGGCGGACCGATGATCTAGCACTGTCGCAATAAATTGTACTCACCAATAAATGTTTTCTACTTATATATCTGGTTCTAGAGTAAAATCACTGTTTTCTTTTAACTAATTATATTTGTTTAATGATAGGAAGTATAATAATTAAGTTAGGCATTTAGATGGAACATAGTATTGAAAAAAGATCACGATAATTTATTTAGAGTGCTTGAATGAATGCACTGCAGTTGACTCTGCCGGGAGTAAACATCGGGATCCCACCCCCACTATTGGTTCCCGTTTTTCAAATTAATATAACTGGTAATTAGTTATTCCTGTATGTTACAATCGAGAAGCTATTTCAACTGCTGTATTTTCTTTAGTTTAGTCAATTGCTTCTGAATAAATGCTAAAATAAAGCAGGTTAACAAGGTGGCTACGAGTCATGGAAATCCTTGAAATCAAAGAAAAGTAATGAAAATTGTTAGAGTTTTGAACAAAAATTGGAAATGTCCAGGATAGAAATTAGAGTCCCAGAACCTGGGAAAATTTAGTTTTGGTGCTGGAAAGCGAACAAGATGTCACAAACAGCGTGTGACTGTAATTAAAGAATTTCTTGCGATATAATTGTTAAGCTCGACAGGATTATCCGTCACAATAATTATAATAATTTAAAGTGATTAAAATAGTAGCTTATTAATTTTTGAAGACTTGAGATTGCAGGCAAACATTAAATACCACGCGGTGTTTGAAGTGAACCTGGCATTTCTTTCACTAGAGTAGGAATATGGCATGACATGTGATATTAATTAAACTCTGGCGTATCATGTTTTCCCCCTTCTAGTCGAGTCGATGGTTCAACATCAACGGTTACCCGAATAATGCTGGATTCACCGTCCTTTACGTTATCCAGCGAACATGTGAGTCCTTTTTACACACCAATCGATTTGATAGAGTTTCTTAGCAATTGGGAGGGTGCGTGTTTGGATTGCTTGTAGTAGTTGATGTAGGCAAGACTTCTGGATCACCTCAAATTAGTTGGTGATGTTGTACTATTGTTGATACTGTAGTATGCTGTCACATACTGCCACATACGTCATATAATGTCATATACTGTCATATAATTTCATATTATGTCATATATAACAATATAATGTCATATACTGTTATATAATGTCATATACTGTCATATAATGTCATATACTGTCATATAATGTCAGTTACAGTCATATAATGTCATGTAATGTCATATACTGTCATTTATTGTCATATAATGTTATATACTGTTATATAATGTCATATACTGTCATATAATGTCAGTTATAGTCATATAATGTCAGTTACAGTCATATAATGTCATATACGGTCATATAATGCCATAAACTGTTATATAATGTCATATAATGCCATATAATATCATATAATGTCAGATAATATCATATACTGTCATATACTGTCATATACTGTCATATACTGTCATTTATTGTCATATACTGTTATATAATGTCATATACAGTCATATAATGTCAGTTACAGTCATACAATATAATGTAATGTCATATACTGTTATATAATATCATATACTGTGATATAATGTCATATACTCTCAGAGAATATCATATACTGTCATATAATGTCATATACTGTTATATAATGTCATACGCTGTCATATGATGTCATATACTGTCATATGATGTCATATATTGTCATATAATGTTATATGCTTTCATATACTGTCATATAATGTCAGTTACAGTCATATAATGTCATATACGGTCATATAATGCCATAAACTGTTATATAATGTCATAT
>JAUZND010044355.1:6259-20458 GCA_034780555.1 Coelogynopora nodosa | reverse complement strand
CAACGACGCCTGGAGTTTCCCCCTGTCACCTCTGCCCCGTGGCATTGGGGGAACAAAGGGTGGAGTGTCAACCTCTCCCTGAGGGGGGGCAGCTGTTGTAGTGATTCGGAAGCTGTCCGTTTGGAAGACGCGTTGGACACTATTTGTTCTCTTGGACAGTTCGAATTCCCTGTTTATATAAACGGATGGATCGGCTGAGAGTGGTGTGCGGCGCGGGAGTAGAGCTGCGGTAGTCATGAGTGGGCCAGATGAAAATCTGACCATTGTGGCAACCCGGCGGTTCAGGGGTGCGGAGTTCACGTCGTTCTTTGAGACGGAGGTGAGCCCCTTGGGAATGGCGGTGAGATGGTTGCGGACTGAGGGTCGTGGAGGTCGGTATTTGATCTGCTCCGACAGTAAGTCCGCCTTGACTGCTTTGAGCAGCGGGACGTCTAGCTGTTACCCAGATATGGGTTCAGTGAGATTTGATGCGGGTTGATGGCACGGTTGTCTTCCAGTGGATCCCTAGTCACTGCGGAATTCAGGGGAATGAAGCAGCGTACAGGGAAGCCCGGGAGGCTACGATCGGCCGCGGAATGATGATGGGTCGCAAGCCCCTACCCCGGTGTCTTTCAGAGCGGCCAGGGCCCTCATTAAGAGGGCAGTCGTTGATCCTAGGTCGGCCCATGAGCGTACTCGCCTCGTGTTCACCGTAACGCCACGATCGGCGGGCCTACCACGCCGCACTAAAACGATGATTGCGCAGCTTCGGAGTGGGCATTATCGTGTGTTGGTGGCGTACCGAGCCCGCATGGACGCGGGGGTGCCTCCTACGTGTCCTCATTGTGAAGAAGAGGAGGAGACTCTGGAGCATTGACTCCAAGAATGTCCGGCGCACCTTGACTTGCGGCTGCGGGTGTTCGGGATGAGAGGCCTCCCTTGGCCGTACTGACGGAGGACCCCGTGGCGGTGGCCTGGTATCCGCAGAGGCTTTGGCGTCCCTGACGGAGGTCCCGCCTGAACATCAACATCAACCACGACAAAACTACGGGACTACCTCACGCTACAAAGCTCCACGACAGCTCGGCACATGTGCCTGGTGCGGATATGAAGACAGACACAAACGACTATTTGGCCGGCCTGCAACTCTATTTGTAAATCCTTTGGGAAACGGGGCCATTGGGCATCAGCTTGTCTTTCAAACAACGCACGAAAAAAATCAGCTGCTATTACTACCGAAATTTTTTCCGACGACGACGCAGTCCTCGGAGCGGTCCTCGCCACCATCAATCCTAGCTGACGAGGTTTGGTTCCAGCCTCCGTCAACGTCTACCCCACCGAAGCTCTAATCGATACGGGCTCCGACTTGTCATTTTTCTCTCTCGATTTCATCAAGGAACACAATCTACAGCGATCCGACTATAATAAAACAGTGTAACTTGCTAATAACTCTTGACTAAAAGCTATGGTCAAAATCATGAATAATGCATATTCCGTCGACCTCCTGGTATCACCCGATCTTGTTGCACCGCTGATTATTAGTCTGGATGTTTTAAGGGAACATTCCCATGTCACCCTCGACCTAGGAGGAACCCGAGAGAACACGAACGTCCGCCTAGCTCTAACTACCATTGACTGTCCCAGTTACAAGTTGGTGCCGGGGATCACATATTTAATTGTCAACCAATTACAAACGCCTCCTGCCGCACCCACTCAAACGAAAAATTTATCAAATCGGAGATTAAGAGAATGCTCAACGAACACATTATACAAAAGAGCCAAAGCGCCTGGAGAGCACAATGCTTCGTCGCTAATGCCATAAAGAAACCAAGACTGGTTATCGACTTCTTCAAAACGATAAATGTCCACATTCCTACCGACACTTACCCAACCACTCGAATTGATGATATATTGGACAAGGTTGCAAAAAACACCGTCTTCAGCACCATTGACTTATGCAAGCGCGTATCACCAAATACCCCTCCGTCCCTTAGACTATAAATTGACCGCATTAGAAGCATGTGGCAAGCTATATGAGTTCACTCGATTACCTTTCGGGTGCACAAATGCGGTGGCCATCTTTCAAAGGACTATGGACAACTTCATCGAGAAATATAATCTACGAAGCACCTACGCCTATATCGACGATATCATAATCGGTGGAACCAACCAAGCAGAGCATGACAAGAACCTGGACGTCTTTATGAAAGCAGCATCAACAGCTTGATTGGTCTTTTCGCCTATTACGTAAAGTGGATCCCTCAATGCACTGAACTGACTTGGACGCTCACTCAATCGAAAGACTACATCGTCAAATACCAAACACTTCTAGCGGAGGCTATCGTAAATCTTAAGCAGCATCTGGTGGCTGCCTCCTTGGCTGTTCCCCTCCTCGACATCCCTCTCACACTCGAGACAGATGCATCGGCGGTTGCCATTGGGGGAACTCTCAGTCAAGAAGGCCGACCTATTGCCTTTATGTTTCGCACACTCTGACCCGAGGAGAGAAATCAATCGGTTGTTGAATTAGAAGCCTGTGCTATAGTTCAATGCTGTCGCAAGTGGAGGCACCTGCTTCTCTAAGTACCTTACTTCACCATCATCACCTACCAAAAAATCCGTAAGTTTTCTATTCGATAGCCACAAGTCTACAAAAATTAAGCGGAAAAACTCATTCGATGGAGGCTTGGGCTAGCTGAGTACAAGTTCAACATCCAATACAGACCAGGACCAGACAACAAGGCGACTGACACTTTATCTCGAGTTAGATCATGCAGAGACACACAAGCTTTAGTGACTCTTCACGAACGGCTCTGTCACCCCGGCGTCACTCGGCTTAACTACTACATTATGGCTAGAAACTTGCCTTTCAGCTTACAAGAAGTACGAGACGTCACGGACAAGTGCACGACCTGCAAAGAGTTGAAGCCTCAGTTCTTTAATCCACTGCCAACGCCTTTTATCTCCGCTACTCGACCATCAGAACGACTGGCTATGAAATTCGTTAGACCGCTTCAGTCTACGACGGTAAACAAGTTCATCCTGGTCATAGTGGACGAATACTCACGCTACCTGTTCGCGTTCCTCTGCTCGAGAATAATCTCGGAGGAAGTCATTGGTCACTTGCAAACCTTGTTCTCTATCTTTAGCACCCCCTCTAGCATCAACAGCGACCGTGGCCGCTAATTCGAGAGCCGCCAACACTTTTCTCCTCCGCAACGGAGTCGCAAAAGACATGGACCACACCTTACAGGCCACAAGGTAACGGTCAATGCGAAAGGGTAAACGGAACCCTCATGCGCACAATCAACTCGTTTTGAAAACCTTTATGTTTGACAACAAAGTAGGAGAAAGTATTCCTGGTGGCACTAGGGTCCATCCGCTCCGTGCTGTGGACAGCAACCAACTGCACCCATCACACACATTACTCAATTTCCAACGAGCTTTTGTCACTGGAGCTGATCTCCCAGAATTCCTTCTTCGTCCAGGAGAGACAATATTGCATCGACAACACTTACGTCTAAAAGGAAACCAACTAGTGAATCAGGTAAAACTTGTCCAAACCGTCGCGCCACACTACGCCCAAGTTAAATTATTTGATGGCCGGATCGACACCGTCTCTACTCATCACCTAGCCCCTTTTGTACCGGGCCCCGTCTTGGCGGAGAGATCGACCGACGAAAGAATTAAGCCCACCGCCGAAGAGCCAAGTCGGGAGAATAAAAGGAACGCGGATAGCGTCTCGGGCTGAGAATTTACAACAGATTCTCTGTCATCTGGAAAACCCGACAACGAACTACTTACCCCACGGCGACCGCCTGACAACGGCCTAACGCCAGAAACCACCCGTTCCGGAAGAAAGGTTCTGGCCCACGACCGATATCAACCGTAAGGGGGAAGACTGCAGTTTATTATTCAGCTGTCTAAATTAATCGATACCTTTCTTGATTACAGTTTAGCTGTTATGTTTATTAGTACAGCGATAAGCATAGGTAATAACCTATGCTTATCGCTCTGTATACTATATATTATACAGATTACCTGTTCTCTTTTTTTAACTGCATCGTTGTTTTAAGTGAATAAAAGCCTACTTTAAACTCATCTTCTAAAATTGTTCTAACTTAGGTTACAACACTTTATTTATTTACAATAACTTAAAATGTCACTTTCTATACTTACAATAACTTAAAATGTCACTTTCTATACTTACAATAACTGAAAATGTAACTTTCTATATTTACAATAACCTAAAATGTCACTTTCTATACTTACAATAAGTCCGAACAAGACTTAATTAGAGATATGGTAAGCGATTTATTAATTATTGTAAGTTCCGATTCATTGGGAGTCTCTAAAATATTTCCAAATTCTGAGAAATTTAAATTAACACTATCCCCATTAAAATCTCATTTTTATCAACAAATCGCTAAACGCTTTTAAAAACGGTATATTCCAAACCATGTTTGTTGCACTGGAATCACATCTATACAATACTGCAGCGGTTGGACTCAAATATTATATTAAACATAAAAATGGTTAAATGATTTTAACAAGTCACATTAAAAATATTGTATTGCATAAAAACAAGTTGTACTTACAATATGTAATATATTTTCAAAAGTATGAATATGTATTTTGAACTTTTGCGTATTACAGCTAACGTATAATTTTCCGAAGACCGGAATAGATTTTTACAATTAATTAGCAAAGAAGTACTGCCTGATTTCGCAAATTCCACCACCTTCTTAATGCCGTATATCTCGCACAACGCGAAGTTATGAAACCGTGTTGGTCACCTACATTTTATAGCTGATATCTACTAAACAAACCTACATTCGTCAATAGTTGAAATCGCTCCTTCACTCATAGATAAGCCGTGTCCCACTACAAAGGATTCGCAACCGGTTTTTGGAGAAATCACCTTCATGTTTAACTGCTACAACTTACTTATTATCATCTGGTTGTACAAACTTATTAATTTCTGCAAATACAAACTTATTATCTTCTGTGACTAGAAACTTATTTTATATTACTGTGATTAGGAACTTATTATCATCTGCGACTACAAATTTATATAGTGTCACAGCGACTTGAAACTAATTTTATTTCACTGCTACTACAAATTTATTTTATCTCTGCGACGTCTACAAACGTAATATATCTCGGCGACGTGTACAAACTTATTTTATCTCTGCGACTACAAACTTATTTTATTGCAGTTCGTCTACAAACTTATTTTATTGCAGTTCGACTACAAACTTATTTTATTGCAGTTCGACTACAAATTTATTTTATTGCAGTTCGACTACAAACTTATTTTATGTCACTGTAACTACAAACTTAATTGTTTTATGTCACGGTAACTATACTAACTTATTTTAGCTCAGTGCTACTACAAAATTATTTTATCAGGGAATACTTTAAGTTATTATTATTATAGTATTATAGTAGTCCCTGTATTTTATGTCATTGCAACAACAAACTTATTTTATCTCACTGCGACTACAGCTATGTTATTTACAACGAATATAAATTTATTATTTTCCGTTACTCGAACCTAACCAATAATTAGGTACGTATTTAACTGTATAATATAAATAAGTCTACAATAAATAATAATCAAGTATATAATTATTGTGCGGCTGTGTTTTGAAGATTAATTTCTCTCAAGTTTCATCTGGTGAATCCGCACGACAAAGAGTTGTCTGGATACCTTGAAATAGTTGTTAGTTAAATGGTTTCTTATAAATATAGGACAGTTTTTGGGCGGTTGAATCTTCTTTGGAATCCAGGACGTGTATAACCTATAACCTATGAGAGCAAAATTTTGGTCGAAGTCTCGAAGGTGACAACCTGCAATACAGTTCCCAACGTAAAAATACCTAGCAATATTTGATCTCAACACAAGCGCAGTTAACTATATACCCATATTTGTTTCATAGATTAATAAATCCTAACTTATCTTATACACTTTAGTTAGCAACAGCGTTGCGAAAATACATGTGTTATTAAAGTAATATAACATTTATCTTGGCAGTCAACGGCTTTTAAATTATTTTTTCCATATCTTTGTTGTTTTAGGTTAATTGAGGTGAAAATTTATTCATTACGAATACAACTTTTATTTTAGAAATATTTTTATTGCTTTTTAGGATGATTCATTTAAAAATTTTGGGGGATTTTGCATTATGCCATAGATTTGGTGGATTTAAAATTTATTAATAAAATAATCATTAACATATATAGAATTTTTATTTATTAACATGAATATTTTTTTAATATATATATATTTATGGCATACAATTAAAATAGCTTGTTTTATTGATATCATTGTAAGTAAATTGGCGCAATTGTGTTCCACGCTTATCACGGACCTATATATGCTGTGTTCTTGCACGCTACCATTCAATGAGTCTTCGTTCAGGTGAGTTTCCCTTCAATTTTCAAAAAATAATTTTGATTTTGTCTTTTAGTTTAAGTATAATTCTGGTTAATGCGATGTATATTTTTTGTAATGTCAAAGGCAATGAAAGTCCAAATGATTAGTGTAATTTATTCAGAAGATATTTTGTTTGTTTGTACGTTGTAAATTATTGTTGTACATTGAGATTAACAAATGGGTAAATAGGTTTAAAGTAACAATAGTATAATAACATTAAATTGGTAGTAAATTTATATATGAATTTTTGCAATAATATGTTCCGTTGTATCATTTTGCCGTTTTCCTTTTCTATAATAAAAACGTTACAAATTAAAAAATAATTTATATAAGTACATATAAAAGGCATACTATTATTACTTCAATATGCGGATAACATTTATATTTACTATTAATCTTGACCTATACGTAAATGTAGGGGTGTTTTGACCTGATACCATAAATTCAAACGCTAATTTACCTAAAAGTTTAACCAATAATTGATCACTAGATTCATTTGCAAATTTATTTTCAGAAGCTAACTAATAAAGTGGTTACGGTCCCTACTTTTATGATTTTAAGAAATACACGAAACAATCTAAGAAACCTGATTAGGCCTGGGGATGTGGGTCACATAGTGTTAAACCATTGAAATTGATTTTTTTGATGATTTGTTTGGGGTTTTAATGAGTACTACTTGCAATCCATTCCTCCGTAGCCAGGAGACTATGATACTTTATGAGGGTTAAATAGCTTGATAGTGCTGTTTGTTCAGGTGCTGTGCTTAGACTTAGTGCTTCAGCTACATTAGGAAATAAATTGTCATTGGTGGACCATGTAGATCTAGTTAGACCATTGCTCATGTAGATGATGCATAAGACTTGCCCAATATTAAAAAAACCAAGAGGACAAGAATCTGGAAAGAATATATTGTCAATTTACACAAGTCAACTCATTGTCATACCCAACTTATATTAAACAAAATTGATTAAACTGTAGGTTGTGCATATTAAATATTGTGCACTTGCCTAAATGAATCAATTAAAAATCCAAATTGAATAGTTTATAATTAGGTATATAATTACTTTATATTAAAGTATTAGTAAATTGTTCAATATATGTAGAAACCTAAATTTAAAACCTAAAATTTAAAATAAAATTAGTTTCATGAGTCCAGATTAGAAGAGTGAACTGTAATATGCATTTATTATTTAACATTCAATTGACATTTTGTATTTTAAGTCTGTATACAATTATCCTTTAATAAAATTTCACTAGTTTATACTAAATCTATCTAATTTTTCTAAATATTATTGTACTAAAAAGTCAAGGGAATTTCATCTTTAAAAAAAGTGTGGCAACCCTGCTCAATGATGTCTGAATGATCTTACACTCAGTGAGTGCTGCCACTATGTGCCATTTAAATCGCATTGCTATTTTTCTTGAATATGTGTGATTTTTTATTATTAGTATTACATTTCTGTGATTTTTACTGAAACTCACTATTATTACAGGGTTCATAACATGTCAGGGAATCTGGAAAGTCAGGGAATTTGACCAGTGGCAGGGAAATTTTTTATATTAAGTGAAAAAGTGATAAATTATCAAATTTAAAAAAATCAAGCATTTGAGAAAGCATAACTGGTATCTATATAAGGTGACTGTAAAAAATGTCAGGGAAAATGATTTTGCCTAACTGTTAAGAACCCAGTATTATTTTTATGCTATATTTTTACAACAATAGAAAAAATGGAAATTTAAGTTGAATTTGAAATATTATATATTCACTGTAAATATGTTGCATATATAATTACAGCTGTGGCCAAATTAATTGCTTCAAGCCAGATGTATTATGTAATAGAACGTGTTGAACCTATAGTGCATTGTTGCTTAATATTATTAATTTAGCTCAGATAGAATTGTTGCATCATCTATTGACACAATAGCCAGATACTAGCCAGAAAATTTGTTTAAAAAAATGGAGGGCTCCAGGATTTGTCAAAAAATGCAATAAAACATTGGATTATGGGGGGGGGGGCAGCAGTAATAGCATATAAATATGTTTTTTTAGAATTCAAAAAAATTGGAAATAAATCTGGATGCTCAAAATTTTTTAGTGGGGATTGTTTATGGGTTGCTTGCTATGCTTGCAACCATGACATCCAGATTATTATTTCTTTACATCTGGCAACAGTGTAATTAGTTAATTCAACATTCTGGTAATTCATAGTTATGTGCCCCTCCATTCAAGTCTGCATATACTTTAAGAAATTATGTGTGTTTGTAATAAATTTGTAGTGAATAAATGTAAGCTTCACACGACTTTTCTTAAAAATGAAGTCTTGAAACTTTTACCACCATACTTACTTACTATTGTGTTCCCAAGGAAGTTCCTGTTAGTTTTCCCTAATTCTACCTAAATCCTCTGGATTCTGCTGACAATGGTGTGATTTATTTTAATAAATATATTTAAATTTAACAATATAGTCACTATTGGTTATATGTCACTCATCTGAGCATACTTCTGTATATAAATGGAGCAAAATTGTGACTTTGCATTAGCATACTTCAGACTCAACAAGAAATTGCTGCTGAAGTTGGATTTGGAACAATCTATAGTGGCTTGCATCACTATTTGGTGACTGGCAGTTATTCAGCAAGAAAAAATAACTGGCTGTCATTGCATCATTGCATGAAGCATCATTGTGTGCATTGTGTGACTCTAACCAGCACAGAGTTAGCAGAAATCTCGATGTGGACTGTCAGATAGTGTTGTTCAAACATGGAAGAATTGCTAGGTCCTAGGAAAGCAACAGAATAAGCAGAGAGGAGGTGCTAACAACATTCTTCTGAAGCGAAAGTACCAGCCAGTGAGGCTATACAGAAACTGACTAAAATACATAAACTGAATTAATACTTTAGCTGTGATTTTTTGGGTTAATAGGGCAGTGGCAGCACTGCTACACTGCTCATCCTTTACTGGATATTGCACTACTATGCTATGTAGTGTTTTTAGTGTGCTGCATTTAAAAATTTATCCATGAAAGTGGGATCTATAGCAAGCTGTTATGTTCCTGAAGTTTTATAAACACCATTTTTACCATAATAAATATTTTTTCAAAAAATTAAAACTTTTTTAACATTTAATTTTAACATGTTTTGTTAAATTTATTTTACCCATATTTATATACCTATTATATATACCATGGCATACTACATTTACATATCATCTGCTACATTTTCTATCTACCTGGACAGAATTTTTAATGTAATTTTTTTCAATGTATAAATTATAATACATAATTGCATCAATAATATTTCTAACCATGGTTTGTAAACTATCTGAATTGATAGAAAATTTGCTATCCATCTAGATGGTTTGCAAACCATCAATAACATACATAATTTATAAAATGCTTTTTAAAAAGTTTACAGCATTTCCCTTTCTGTTTTGTATTTTAATGTAATGAAATATTATATTGCCTTAAATAAGGTTCCTGTCATGATTCATGTAATAATCAATATTAAAATGAATTAATTGATTTGGCTTGGCTCCCTCATTCCCTGTGCCACCCTGGTGCTAAAGAAGTAACTCCAAAACAGTAAATTTCAATTGTTTTTTTATTATTTAATGTGTTATTAATTGCATTTATTTTGATGTCTTAACCTGACTAGGCTTTTTGTGGTATTAACTACTTTGAAAAAATCCTACATTTCATTTACATACTCACTGCATTTTTATTTAAATTGACCTTTTTATAATGCTTATTCATTGCTAATATCATTTCTACTTAATTTGACTTAAATTGATTACTTTTTTGTTTGAACAACTGTACACTTTAATTTTCATTTGACACTTAGTTTTTCCAGTTTAGTTATCTGAATAGAGTGCAACTATTGTACATTGTGTTACTAAGTAACCATAAGAGCTACAATAATAGTAAGAGCTAGCTACATTGTCATCTAGTTGTTTTATGAATGTTTAAATGTTAAAATATAAAATTAACATTCAAAAATTTTAAAATGTTTATAATTGACTATAATTGACACTATCCTGGACTACCTTTACCTAGTCCTTTAAATTTAATTGTGCAGTGATGAATCCATATTAGATTTTTAATGCTGCTAATCCACTGTTAGTTACTGATGATATTTTTCGTCTCAGAAGGTCATTATTGACTCATGTTGATGTTTTGTTCTGAATATATTATAAAACTAGAATTTTGCTACTGATTTGTGTTACTTCCAACTGAAAATTTATTTTATAATTTACAGGAGATCACTTCAGCATCACAAGAGAATACAGTGACAATGTATAAATTCAGGTAATATATTGATAGAAGTGATTTTGCATTTCCATATAATTTTAACTGATTTTATTTTTAAATTAAAATTTTTCGCTGATGTTTTGTGACATTTGAAACCTGATTATTTCATGAGGACTAATACTTACTGAGAAAAAAATCTTATGTCTAGATACTAATAATATATTGTTAAACGTAATTCAATATTTTCAATGACAATACAATTTCATTATAGATAACCATGAAATGAAGATAGCCATTTATTATTTAAGTAAGTGGTTTTATTTTAATTACCCTTTAATTATTTGATGTATTATACATGTATTAAACAATATTTATGGCCATAATATTTTTATATAAATTATTCTCTAATGATGACATTTCACACACCTGAAATTCTTGTTGATAATCCTGCAATTCTGAATATAAATTATATATATTATATTTTTAATAGAATTATGTTTTATATTTACTTAGTTGCTTGATTATCATTTCAGCTAAGATGAAATTTTTCTACTATTTAATGAAGTGAGTTTGAATTGATCTGAAATAATGTTTTGTTTTTAATATTCCTGTATTTCAATTGATCATAGGATGATTTCTTTTCCCGAATCTTGATAGTATTATGACAGATTCTATTAATTGTCTGATTTAATTTATTTGTATTGATTATTTTATTAATAAGTTTGCAATATTATAAATTATTCCCCATTTTGTGTTTTTAGGTATCCTCCAGTTTATAAATTTATGCAATGCCACAAATGATCATTTTGGTATGTATTACTTTATTTGTTTCAATTTATTTAGACATTAATGTTAGCATGTTCATATTCTAAAATGTCATTCCGTTCATCTGTACACCCCATCATACTAAGCCGGCCTATTTAGCTTTTTAATGTTAACTAGGTGTGCTGAATGATGGGCACATCAATACATTGGTAATAAGTGGGAGTCATGACCAAAGATGCGATTCTCAAAGAGAACCATGTAACATATCAGTTGTTTACACATTCGTTTAATTTAACTATAACAGATTACATAATTGTCACTCTGTTAATTTCGAATGTTATATCGAAGCTGGATCTCCACGGAAGATGTTAGATAGCATTGTTCCTCTACATCTCATGTACAACGTTTTTACCTTTTTGTTCTTATTGTCAATATCATTTATCGCATATACTATTTAATCTATGTTTTTGTTTACTGCATTTGTTATCATTATAACTTTATTAGCAGCAGAACATTTAATTATTTTCTATTCTCATGAATAATGGAAGTTGGGTCTCCACAAAAGATGTTTGGGATAACACATGTAATATGTTATAGTAATTTTGCAATATATTTTCGGTTTAGTTTACTTTGGTAATGCATTCTCATCTGTTATAATGATATCTTTCATATATATCTATTCGATATAGATGCAGAAATAAAGCAATGGTGCCAGCGGGCTTTGTTTTTCATGTATTCATCAGCCCTTCTAAATTCCATGTACATAGTATGTTAGCTATTTAATTAAGGGATTTTAAGTTATGAGCATGACATTTATATGAAGTTATAGTAATTTGCAGTATATATAAATGAATATTATCTAAATTTAGTAAATTTCGCATTGTCATCTGTTATATTGGTATCTTATGAGTTATCACTTTCGATGCAAATGCAGAAATAAATCATTGGTGCCAGCGGGCTTTGATTTATATTTTTATTGGCCCTTCTAAGTTCCATGTACATTCTTTTCTGACATTGTGGCTTTTTCAAATATATAATATTCCAGTTTTTATATATTCATTTTAAAATAAGTGGCTATTTTCCCATTAGCATTGGTACAGTTAATTGTACTGTATTAGTCGTCGCTGGGAAAGATATTAATGTTTATGGTTGGGTGAGGTTGTGAGTATATTTGCTTTTAACCTCAATCAATCATAACACAGTAAACCTTAATTTTTGATATAATTGTACATGGTATTCACGACATGCGAAAGTAGTAAGTTATTGGAATACAATTTATGTAGTTCTATATTTAAACTTACAGTACCTGATGATATTATTGGTCCGTGTTTCTGAATATATGAAGTTATTTTCCAATCCTGATATCTACTTTGTTTTTATTTGAATTTTATTGTGTTATTAGGCACTCATTATTTATGTTGTTTGTGTTTTTCAGAGTATACTGAGGAAGCCGTGTTTTATCGTGAGTTATTTACTAAATTTCAAACTGCAATTGTAGTTATTAGTCATTGTCCGAATTGTAGATTTTGTCATTTGTATATTATTCTGTATATTCTTGTCATATAAATTGTTCCGTATTTTTGTGTTGTTTATATTAGTTTTATTAATAACTTGTTGCCCTCTTTTGAGTTCCGTTCGTGGTTTTATACCCGTCGGTAATTATGTAGGGCGATATTTAAAGCCTTCATTGTAAACCCATAATGTTTAATTAAACGTTGATGGAGCCTGTATGTAGGAATATATTTCTAGTGCAGTAAGTTTCATCGAATATTACAAACTACCAGTTTTTCGGTATTAGGACATGGGTTTGATTGTACTTATTTTGGGAAATTCAGGGTGTCTACTCTCAAATATCCTAAAATTTTGGCAAAATCCGAAAAATCATCCTAATTTGATGTAAAAAAATTATTCATATTGAGAATTCTAGTTGTCGTTTTCCACAACGTTTGCCGTAGACGGCTCTACCAATCAAAGGGTTTGCATTTGATTTTTAATTTGGTTTTTGTAGCATATTACAGTTGTTTTCAATTTGATTCTATTGTAAATAGTTATTATTTTTTATTTAAGAACATGAGTTGTAGATAATAATGAGAATAAAAAAACTTATATTTGGTTAATTCACAAAAGTTATTAATATAAAATTAATGCTGAACTGCTTAAAAATTGTCTTTAAATAATCTAATATTAAAAACTTTTTAAAATATTTTAAAATTATGTTGGTCTAAAAGTGTGGACACCATGGAAATTTTGTTTAGTACCTTCGGCTTTTGCATACATTGTATCAAATAATCTTTATAATGATGATACCTCCGGACTAGAGTCTCTGATCATGTTTTGAAGACAATTTGTCCGACTGACGCAACTGAAATTGGTTTATTTAAATGATAATTCCGAGCTTTTTGCTAAAGTATTTGTTTTCTGTGTTTTAGATATATGAAGTTTGAAGATTTGTTTACCACTTGCATGAATGAACAAGGTATTTTTACAATGTTTCTGTATGCGTGATATGTTTATTATTTTGTTGTTTGATACAATGAGATCATATTGTTTAATTTTTTGGGGTATTATATATGATGGATAATTCATGACGGTCTTCTGAAAATAATGAGGAATGTCTTTTTCTGATTATTCGATTATGTTTGATATTTCTGTGATATTATTCATTTTGTTTAATGAACTTTCCACTTTTTGCTTTAAGGTGTCTACGAGCAATGTCTGTTGGAAGGTATGTTTACGACAGTTAAAAATTATTATATTTACAGGGTGCCC